>WNYA01000527.1:60323-92250 GCA_019512145.1 Engystomops pustulosus | reverse complement strand
CCTCTCCTACCTACTACTGCAGACATTGCCAGATCATGCTTGACAAAGGTCGTGATGACCGAAACGTCGTATATTACCTCTGATCTGTATAGAATTATATAACTTCTGTTCAATTTCTGCGGTGAAGGCTCCACTGTGTGAATTATACGTTGAAAACGCTAAAAATAAAAAAATTAAAGAAAACCAGTTTGGTGTGTGCCATGTTCTCTATGTGATATCCTGCATGTGTCACTTCCCCACTCAGGTCCCCGGAGTTCACCTTCTTCTTCCTGGTGCATGTAAGTGCATTGTCCGTGTATAATGCGCTGTGCGGGGAGTCACTAAGATCCTGCACATGATATCCTGCATGTGATGCTTCCCCGCTCAGGTCCCCGGAGTTCACCTTCTTCTTCCTGGTGCATGTAAGTGCATAGTCCGTGTATAATGCACTGTGCAGGAGTCACTAAGATCCTGCGCCCGATATCCTGCATGTGTCACTTCCCCGCTCAGGTCCCCGGAGTTCACCTTCTTCTTACTGGTGCACGCAAGTGCATTGTCCGTGTATAATGCGCTGTGCGGGGAGTCACTAAGATCCTGCACATGATATCCTGCATGTGATGCTTCCCCGCTCAGGTCCCCGGAGTTCACCTTCTTCTTCCTGGTGCATGTAAGTGCATTGTCCGTGTATAATGCGCTGTGCGGGGAGTCACTAAGATCCTGCGCCCGATATCCTGCATGTGATGCTTCCCCGCTCAGGTCCCCGGAGTTCACCTTCTTCTTCCTGGTGCATGTAAGTGCATTGTCCCTGTATAATGCGCTGTGCGGGGAGTCACTAAGATCCTGCGCCTGATATCCTGCATGCGTCGCTTCCCCGCTCAAGTCCCCGGAGTTCACCTTCTTCTTCCTGGTGCATGTAAGTGCATTGTCCATGTATAATGCGCTGTGCGGGGAGTCACTAAGGTCCTGCGCCCGATATCCTGCATGTGTCACTTCCCTGCTCAGGTCCCCGGAGTTCACCTTCTTCTTCCTGGTGCATGTATGTGCATTGTCCGTGTATAATGCGCTGTGCGGGGAGTCACTAAGATCGTGCTGACCCGTTTGATAGCAGTATTTAAGAGGTTGCCAGCACTGATTGTGTGTGTCAGCTGTTGGTGTTAGCTGCATAGTGCAGTTAATACCCGCTGTATATGGAGCGAGCTCAGCCCCTGAGCCTGGGGTTTAATGGGTTAATCTTATAGGTTGGACTTGATGGACCTGTGTCTTTTTCCAACCTTATATGCTATGAGACCGTGATTGTCAGGTCTCCAATGCTTCTGGTGCTAGCAGCGTTCTCCGACCTCCTCCGCGTCTCCGCGCTGACTCCACCTCTCATCCCCTACCAGCGGTCTCTGGTGCGCGCTTGAGGAAGCTGCTGCTAAGACCTTGCGCTGTTTAGGGGTTGTGTTCTGGACTGCTGGGAGTTGTGGTACCTCTGCATGATGTCGACAATTGTGCTCTGTTATTCTGCACCATGAGGGGTTAACTCCCAGAAGTTGTCCAGCTCCAATCAGGTTCTGGAGGTGGAGGTTCTGGCTGCATAAATTGCAGCTTCCCTAGTCACCTGGGCCAGTGTGTGAGATCCCTTCATTGCTGGCTCCAGGTTTGACTTGCTCTGTGACTGAATTATTGTGATTGTTGTTTTTGATGTTGACCCTTTTGCTTACTGATTTTGCTCTTGGCGTTCCCTCTCGTTGTGACTTCAGCTAGGTTACTTCTCTTTTGTTTGTCAGTCTATTCGTGTTGTTCCCTTCCCACACTTATCTTGTGTATTCTGAGTCTTCAAGTAGTCGCCCCAGGGTTTGGCGTTGGGGGGCTATAGGAAGGGACAGAGGTTGGGGCGAGCGCAGGGCACACTATCCCCTGTCCTTTGTGTTACCCAACCCTAACAGTGATGTTTTAGTAATCTAAATATAAGTCACGTGACTAATAACCCATCTGACGAATAACATTTCCACACTGCGCCCCTAAAAATGCCACAGTCACTTGTGTTGTAATGTCACCTGGATCACAACACATTGCTCCAAATTACAATAACCCCTTAAAGCAAAACTACCTATTAACTATTCATGACTAAGTATCATTATATAAATGTCATGTGAGATAAGAGAACCAATAGTAATACAAATATAGAATTCCTTTGACCCCTCACCTCTCCTGTCAACAAGTAGATGATCTCCAGAGTGACCTGTAATATGGTGGCCCTTACAGGACTCTCTTCACTGTCCATACTCGTGGATGATGACGGATCGTGGTGGAGGTCAGAAAACCTGCAATATATTCCATGAATGTAAATCACAAGATAAGAAGATGGGAAATAGATTATAGGAAAGTCATACAAAATATCAACAATAAGAGATGATAGTATAGAAAATGATATATATTATAGCGGGAGATGATTGGAGTGTGGATAACATGTATCCTGAGAGGAGGAGATGATGTGAGTAGTTACATTGGAAGGATGTGTATTGATTATACAGAGGCAGGGAATGATGGGAGTAAAGATGAGCGAACGCAATGTTCCTGCTCGGCTGCCAGCGAACCAGATGTATTGCCGGCCGAACAGTCAGTCCAGCAATCCAACACCCCGAGCAGCGGCTCACGGCTGTGATTGGCCAGGTGATGATGGCTGTATATATTAGTATACAGGGAGGGGATGAGGGCGGTGTGTATATATATAGTATACAGGGAGGGGATGAGGGCGGTGTATATATATATTAGTATACAGGGAGGGGATGAGGGCGGTGTGTGTATATATATATAGTATACAGGGAGGGGATGAGGGCGGTGTGCCTGGTGCATGTAAGTGCATTGTCCGTGTATAATGTGCTGTGCGGGGTGTCACTAAGATCCTGCACCCGATATCCTGCATGTGTCGCTTCCCCACTCAGGTCCCCGGAGTTCACCTTCTTCTTCCTGGTGCATGTAAGTGCATTGTCTGTGTATAATGTGCTGTGCGGGGAGTCACTAAGATCCTGCACCCGATATCCTGCATGTGTCACTTGTGATGGGATAACAAGGGTCAGGGACAGGGTGATGGGATGACAAGGGCCAGGGACAGGGTGATGGGATAAAAAGGGTCAGGGACAGGGTGATGGGATGACAAGGGTCAGGGTCAGGGTGATGGGATGACAAGGGTCAGGGTGTCTGTAGTATTCCCGGAGTATATGGAGCATTTTATGACATATCTTATCCTGTGCTCAATGCTTTGTCCTCAGGATCATCTCCGTGCAGCAGCCACCAGGACTACACAGCCTCCGGCATCACATGGAGGGAAGAGCGGTAGACATGGGAGAAGCCTGGTGAGATGGGATCTGCACTGTATGATAGGGGGCAGTAGTGAGTGCAGCCTGTATGGCTCAGGACATGGTGAGCTGGGACACCCTGCACCCGCTGATGGTTGGATGGACTCTCAGAGAAGAATTAGCAGTTTTGTTTAGTCCTTTTTCCACATTTGGGGATATTAGTGTCAACTAAACTGGACGACTGGAGTGAAATCCTTGTCCTGTCTTCATTGCTTGAGTCGGGAGCCGATGCAATAGGGATGATCCTTCCCCGCATTTTTGGGGATCGTTCAGTCTCATTAATAAATAAAGAAGTGGGTGCAGGGGCAGGAAGGGTGGGTGCCAGAAGAGGTGCAGAGGGAGTGGGGTGCATGAAGCATGGGGGTGCCAAAAGAGGCAGCGGATGGAGTGGGGTGTCAGATGGGGGTGTGGAGGGAGGCGTGAGGGTGCCAGATGAGGGTGTGGAGGCATGGGGGTGCCAGAAGAGGGTGTGGAGGGAATTGTGAGGGTGCCAGATGAGGGTGTGGAGGCATGGGGGTGCCAGAAGAGGGTGTGGAGGGAAGTGTGAGGGTGCCAGATGAGGGTGTGGAGGGAAGTGTGAGGGTGCCAGATGAGGGTGTGGAGGCATGGGGGTGCCAGATGAGGGTGTGGAGGCATGGGGGTGCCAAATGAGGGTGTGGAGGGAAGTGTGAGGGTGCCAGATGAGGGTGTGCAGGGAAGTGTGAGGGTGCCAGATGAGGGTGTGGAGGGAAGTGTGAGGGTGCCCGATGAGGGTGTGGAGGGAAGTGTGAGGGTGCCAGATGAGGGTGTGCAGGGAGGCGTGAGGGTGCGGAGGGAGGAGTGGGGGTGCCAGAAGAGGGTGCGGATGGAGTGCGGTGCTAGATGAGGGTGCGGAGGAAGGGGGCTGTGGGGGTGCCAAAAGAGGAAAGAGGGGAGGGGTTCCATTAGAAGGTGCGGATGGAGGGTGCTGGGAGGGAGAGGGTGATGAGGGAGTGGAGAGTGCGAAGGGTGCAAGGGAGGGTGAGTGCCAGAAGAGGTTGCGGGGGAGCAGGGTTGGTTTTAGAATACGGGCCTAACTAAAAGTGGGGCCCCAAAATAAAACTATTTTACAACCAGTCACAGTCAGCAAGAGGCTCCTTTAGTATGGGAAACCAATCTGTAATATGGGAAAATGTTATAGGAGATAGATGACGGGCAGCACAGTGGCTCAGTGGTTAGCATTATAGCCTTGTAGCATGGTGGCTCAGTGGTTAGCACTATAGCCTTGTAGCACGGTGGCTCAGTGGTTAGCACTATAGCCTTGTAGCACAGTGGCTCAGTGGTTAGCACTATAGCCTTGTAGTATGGTGGCTCAGTGGTTAGCATTACAGCCTTGCAGCACTGGGGACCTGGTTTAAAGTCCCAGGTCAACATCTGCAAAGAGTTTGTTTGTTCTCTCTGTGTTTGCGTGGTTTTCCTCTGGGTCCTCCGGTTTCCTCCCACACTCCAAAAAATTAATAGTAGGTTGATAAGATTGTGAGCCCCATGGGGACAGTGACTGATCTAGCAGATCAGAACTATATCCGAACTATAAAGCGGATGATATATACAGGAGATGGTATATACAGGAGATGGTATATACAGGAGGTGATATATACAGGAGGTGATATATATACAGGAGGTGGTATATACAGGAGATGGTATATACAGGAGGTGATATATACAGGAGGTGATATATACAGGAGATGGTATATACAGGAGATGGTATATACAGGAGGTGATATATACAGGAGGTGATATATATACAGGAGGTGGTATATACAGGAGATGGTATATACAGGAGATGGTGGGCCACATTTATCACTTTTGTGCGCCTAAGTGTAGTAGTTGCGCCTAAATTCTGGCGCACTGTTTTGCCAGAATTATCACAAGCTACAACCATCTGTGATAAGTATATGTCCTGCCTCTTATTAATCACTTTACTTTAAAACAGTTTAGGCGCAATGTTAGATTCGGGCACTTACATGCGATCCTGCTATAAGCTCCTCTCTGCTTCTCCCACAGCCCAGAATGAGAATGACCCTCACAGCAGCACCCAGGTGTGTGACACCCAGCACTCAGTGACCTCCTCAGCAGGGGCTTTTCCTGGAGGGGATCCCCCAGTGCTGGTCTCCTGCTGCACCCCTGTAATTCTGCACAATACCCCCCTCAGACACGCTGGTGATACTGTGCAGAATTACATGGGGGACATGTATAATGCGCTGTGCAGGGAGTCACTAAGATCCTGCCCCCGATATCCTGCATGTGTTGCTTCCCCGCTCAGGTCCCCGGAGTTCACCTTCTTCTTCCTGGTGCATGTAAGTGCATTGTCTTGCGACACAATTTTAAAGTTAAATCCTACGCTCAGTCTGAATGCGTCGGATCATCCGACGCCCCCCCCCCCATTTCTGTCGCGTGAAAGCCGGCGCGATTGCGCCAAAATCTGATCACGTGCAACACAATCCCCTTCTAAATAGCTGTTCACAGTGGCGCAAATCCCGAAAATTTCCACAATCTGACGAAAGTGCGTTCTGTGTACCCTTAGTAAATGTGCCCCAATGTAGATGGTATAGCTCCCCTAGTGGTCACTGCAATAACATCAATGGTAGCTGGGGGAGATTTATCATACACTGATCATATATGATGTTGTCCCTGGTACCCACCAGGTTTATCAGGAGTCTCCGGCCTCTTGATGAATCCACCGGACGGCTGATCTGCGCTATTGTCCGGCCTGGTGTAGAATTGCGCTATAGCTTACGCACAGTCCACCATCGGCCATATCTCCTTAGCTCACCTCCTCTCCTACTTGGCGTTCAGGTGGTATAAGGGAGGAAATGGGCACAATTTTCGGTTGTGGATCTATTTCGGGATCCCCATCCTAATGTTTCTCACTCTGGAGGACCTGTCCTTCTTTGCATTACAAGATAACCCATTGATGTGAATGGGCGTTGTGTAATACTTCCTACATCCTCTGGGGGCACTGCGGGGAAATGAAACACTCCCTGACACGTTTTTGATCTACTTACTGTTCAGGGATCCAAGTAGGGAGCAGAGAACCCTGAAAATGAATGGAAACAATAGGAAATTCCAGATTCTGGGTGAAGTTTCCCTTTAAGACTAATTACCCTATATAGATTTCACCGTGTTTGGCGTTGCGCCATTGTTCTGCGCAGTCATTTTCATCACTTCTGTCCCATTGTCAACAATGGGTCATCTGGGCGGCTTCCTAAGCAGCAGCGATGCTGAATGAGAAGAAAAGCTGCTTTTAACTAAAAGAATACGCTCCAAAAATACCGAATTTATGAGGGGGCGGGACCGGCCCGCGTATAATCAGGGCCAACATTCCTGGGAAAGACAACAGTGATTGACGAGGGGAGATTTTATCTTTTCCTGTTCATTTTAGGGAAGAAAATCCTTCAATGGATTAAAAATTAGGTTCCTCCTAGAAGCTTCCGCTAATCTGCGCCACAAAGTTCAGGATAATTATCTGTGTTTTATTAATTTCTAGCCCTCACTGCCGCCCAATCAGGAATCACCTGAAATACTCTGTGCTGCTGGAACCTCACTAGAACCATGTATTGAAGGGTTAAATTATTACTGGCCAGGGGAGGTGTACAATGGAAGCATAGCGTGCCTACCTACCCCTGAGGCTATAACCCCATTCCCTCTGCTCCCGGATATTTCTTAAGACCGTTGCAGCCAATCACTGAGCTTGGTGATGTCACCACCTCCTCAAATATGGAGGTGTAAATGTTACCAGAGCCCCTCCCTGCTGCAGAGTCACATGCTATTACACGGTGCAGGAGCACTCCCCCCCCTCCCCCCTCGCATTGTGTGAGGGAAGGGGAAGTGTTGAGAGAGCGGAGGGGGAAACATTGTAACAGCCTGTGAAGCTACAGCACAGGACGGCTGATACTTTTTGATGATTTTGATTGTAGATTCCTTTTAAATCGCCTGCCACGCATTAGGTGCTTTATATAAGGCGCTCCCTGAATCCTTCCAACATAGTCCCATGTAAATACATCACTCCTGTCCCCCTCCCAGCCTCCTAAAATACTGTCCCATATAAAAACCCCCTCCTTCTGTGGCTTCACAGGATGTTACACTGTCTCCCCCTGCTCCCACAGCACTCCCCCTCCCTCTGCCTGCTGCATTCTTACTCAGAGGGAGGGGAAAGTGATCCTGCACAGTGTAATAGCCTGTGAAGCTACAGCACAAATGGGCACTGGTAACGTCCTTCTGGCTCATTAGCATAATTTTAAAAGTTAATTTTGGAAAAAAGGAGCCAGTGGATGACAAAAATAAGATTACCACAGTCCAGGGACTTGGATGTGTGAGTAAGTGTCCCTGGTTTATTATCATGGATTCTGATGGTGGATTTCCTGTAAGAAAAGTCCAAATGGTTCTGATCTGCTATGGATTTGGCTTGCAGAAGAAACGCACAACAGAACACAGTAACAAGCAGGAGGATTTCCAGAAAATCCGGCAGCATTAATTGACAAGCTGCGGGTTACCAGTCCAAGCCGCTGCCTTTACACCCGAGTGACCCCAATCCTTGTGTCACTGGTCACATGTCAGAAATTTCTGCCCCTAGAAAATAGAATCCGAATCCATCCTTAGGTTTTGTGACCTTTTCAATCACCTAAAATCTAGAAGGGATCTGAGGTTAGGAGTCACACGCAAATCATGATGGTCACAGCCAAAGTAATGAAAGGGCAGGAAGCGGTCAGGGGAAGTCAGTCGTGTACACAAGCTGCAAGGAGAGAGATGTCACTGATTGCTGCGAGAGCTGCAGCGAGGAAGCGCCATTACCATAGTGAATAGCATGGGACCGGAGCGAACCAAACACTCGCGGCCCCCGCCGCTTCCTGACAGCGACTGCAAATCCTTGTCATGTTACAGAGACAGGAAAATACTGGAAGGAGCAAAAAACGGAAATTATTACATCATATTACAAATAGTTTGGGCTGGTTTGTCAAATTCTGATGAGGGTAATGATAGGAGAAGCTCCAGTGTCTATGAAAGTATTCAGCGCCCCATCGTGTCCCCCATCAAGGGGGGTCCCCTGTGTCAGTGTTACCACAATCCTATGTCAATGTAACAATATTGCTCATTAGCCGGAAGATACATTGGGCCACATTTATCAGGACTAGTGCAGCCTATCGTTTAATCAAAGTTGGCGCACATTCTTCATGAATCTGGCGCCCCCTGCGATGCTCTGGCAGAATGCACAAACTTTTTTTTGGTTCACCTTTAAAGGGGTTATCCCTCTGTTAAAAATTACTGCCCCGCACAGCTGTCCCTTCGATCCATGCCCCTGTTTGTTTACAGGGGCACGGAAGCCGCGCACAGGGAACTTCCGGTCCGCTCTGTGGCCGGCTCCTCCCATCCGTCCTTATCTCTCAGCGTTGTAAGCGCTGGGAGATGGTGTCGGATGGGAGCTTCCGGACGGCCGGAAGCTCCCTGTGCGCCCCAGTATACAAACGGAAGAGACGAACAGCGGTGCGGGACATCAGCAGCGCCGGACCAGGTAAGTACAGGCCATCAGTATTTTTTAACACCCGGATAACCGCTTTAACACAGAGGGGCAGATGTATTATCATATCTGCGCCAAAAAAGTGTTGGGAACTCCCTTTTTTGGCGCAAAAGTGTTGCGGAACATTTATAATGCGTTTGAGCCAGAAAGAACAGATGTTTCCGACTATCCCGACTCGTCCGTCTTTTGTGGGCGCAAGTGGGCGCGGCCTATATTCACCTCACCATCCGCCACATTTATGTTGACTTTCTCGTCTTTTTTGGGCGCAATTTTTGGCGCAGAACTGACCTGGAAACAATGGTCTGAAATCAAAAGAAAAATAGGCGCAGCCCATGTAATATTTTGGCGCACATCTCATTTGTGTCGGCATTTTTATGGCGCCCGACTTATTAGTTCCGTCTGCGCATTAATTACTTACAGCCGTGCGCTACTCGTGCTTTCTGTAGTCGGATCTCAGATGCCGACTCTCGAGGTTGCGACAGAATTAATAAATCCCCCCCAGAGTGTGTGACACAATTCTGTTGAGTGGCTGTAATAAATGTGGCGCACGGTACAACGCTGCGCCGGACGCCTTTCTACGCAGACACTTTATAAATAAAGGTGCAACAGTTTCCATGTTCTTTTCAGTGCAAAGTCAGACAGAAAACTGGCGCAAACGCTTAATAACTGTGGCCCAATGCGTCTCCTGTGTCTGGCGTAGGTTCTATTGGATTCTTCGGAATCTTCTCCGAAAGGTCCATGCAGACGGCTACAGCCACAACTAGGGATTATAGAGGGGATTACATCCCTGTGATTTACACCAAATATAGCTCCTTCCCAGGCGGCCAAATTGTTGCCAGAAGCTTTTGCTATTTCAGTTCTCGGTCTTCGTCTTTTTCATACATTGGCTCCTTATTCCCATCAGGTTACAAGGTTACAGCCATGTAGACTGCAGCCAGTGTTATGTATGGTCCCTGGAGAGATGTGTAGTCAAAGCTTTGTGTCAGTTGTTATATCACAGTCCTGCTGCTACTATGGATTTATATTCCAGGATTGTAGCTTTTGTGAGTGCTTATGTCCTCACACTGCTGTGCTCTCCACATTCAATGTCCCTATCTCCTCATCACAGCTAACAGCTGTAGCAGGCTTGTGGTCGAATGTTACATCACTCATTTAGAGGGAAACCAGTTGTAAAACATTTCAGTGCAAACAGTTACATCACAGTCCTGCTGCTACAAACAACATACACTAAGGTCTGATTACACATATCTCCAGGGACTATACATAACAAATGGCTGAAAAGAGCACAGACCAAAGCAGTGTAAGTACACCCCTTAGTGCACTTGGAGAAGCTACAATCCTGGAATATAAATCCATATATCACAGTCCTGCTGCTACTACCAACATACACTAAGGTCTGATTACACATCTCTCCAGGGGCAATACATAACACTGGCTGCAGAGAGCACTGAGCACAGCAGTGTGAGTACACAGCCCCAGTGCACTTGGAGAAGCTACAATCCAGGAATATAAATCCATATATCACAGTCCTGCTGCTACTAATAACACACACACACAGGTCTGATTCAATGTCTCTCTGGGACCAGTGTCTGACATGGTCACACCTGGTGACAGGATCTCTTTAAGTTTGGATCAAACAAGATAGAAGAGTTTACTCCCTTTACTCATCCCCTAAAAACAGGGGTGCAGGCCAATTGCCAGCGATCAGACACTCATCCTGTATGCTGTGGGAAATCCCTTTAAAGGGAACCTGTCATCAGAAATTGGCCTTATAAACCACTAGCAGTATGTTTGTCAAGCAGCTGAACAGTTTCTAGATCACGTTTCTTTCATTACCCAGGGTGATGGCATCATCCAGAAAATCTACTTTGAAGTTGTATATCACTGAAGTCAAGCTCTCCCTGCCTCTGAAAACCTCCTACCATGTGATTGACATCATGCGCCAGACTCCTGATCAATGGTGTCTCTGGATTCAAATACAGTGAAGGGGGCGTTCTAAGGCAAGGAGAGCTTGACTTCAGTGTTAAAGTCTCCGCCTCCTTGACTTCATAAAACCATTTTACATCTAACTTCAGAGTTGATTTTCTGGAGGATGCCACCGCACCAGGCCATGAAAGACACATCATCTAGAAGCGGCTCAGCTGCTTAACAATATACTGCTAGTGGTTTATATAGACAATTTCTGGTGACAGGTTCCCTTTAAGCGTCCGGGTTACACAGAGTCAGTAGATAAACTGTGACTTCCTTCCCCTGATATACAAGATGGGGAGAGGCCCCGACCTAAGTGATGGTAATGCCCGGGGAGGGGGATACAGGAAGCCTCCTGCCTTTGATGACCAATTATTTTTGTTGTTTATGAAAACTTCTCCTGTCCTGAAAATATTTAGGCAGCTGCAGGGCCGGTCCTGATAGCGGGTCGGTCCTGCCCGGCCCAGATACTCCCCAGGAGCATTCCTGACATGTGAAAGATTGCGCTGTAATACCGCGTGCAGTGGAAGCAGCCGGGGGGCGCTGGACCTGTGCACAATATACATTGTAGCGCTTTGTATCGTTCATTGTTACAGTATTTGTATGTTGTTACTTTTGTTTATTCTCATCAGAAGCCGCGTCATCATCTGTGCATTGTCCCTGGAAAGAGGCCGCACTCTGACCCAACCTTTTCGTTAAACATGTCGAATGTTTTAAAGAGTTTTAATGAAACCAAGAATTTAAAGGATTTAGGGCACATTCTATTATACATTGTGGGGGCACTTAGGGAGGTTTTATTCTGTTTAGGGGGCAGTATAAGAGCATTATATTATGCAGGGTACATTATGGGGCCATTATTACTGGTTGGGGGTCACTATGGGGTATTACACTGTGTGGGGTTTGCTATGGGGGTATTGTAGTGCGTGGGGGTCACTATGGGGGTATTATGGTGTGTGGGGGTCACTTTGGGGTATCATGGTTTGAGGGTCACTATTGGAGTATTATAGTGTGTGGGGGTCACTATTAGGGTATAATTTTTTGGGGGGGTCACTATAGGGATATTATACTGTGTGGGGGTATCATTGTGTGGAGGTCACTAGTGGGGTATAATAGTGTGTGTGTGGGTCACTGTTGGGTGATTATAGCGTGTGTGTATCGTTATTGGGGTATTATACTGTGTGAGGGTCACTATGTGCAGGGGGAGGACAGATGAGATGCATCCGGTTACATCATTATCCTCCGAGGGGCAATCTCATTACATGATCTGGATTTCATTTACTGCCCCCCCCCCCCCCCGCACATGGGTTTTCCAAGAATCCGTTATTGGTGTAATAATTTATGGCCAATGTCAGCAGATTATTGTGTTATCCATGTAATAATCAGAATATTAGGCACAAAGTATCAACGTTCAATGTATTTGATTGTAGAAATGGGATGATGTCAATTAATGAAATCAATAGGTTTTAAAAAAAAATGAAAAGGCAACTTTTATGGCTCTTTCACATTGGCGCTGTTTTCTAGTGGTCTAGTGATTTCCACGAATGCCTCACGAATGCCTCAAAAAGACATTGGGGCTTATTTACTAAGGGTCCCGTGGCCGCATTTCCTTCGGGTTTTCCGATGTTTTCAGGGATCGAGCCGGTGGGATTTAGAATGGGATTGACATGCGATCGGATTTTGGTGCATTGGCGCCGGCTTTCATGCGACAGAAATGGGGGGGCGGGCAGGCATTCAGACTAAGCGCGGGATTTAACTTTAAAATTCTGTCGCAAGCCCAAGCACTTACATGCACCAGGAAGAAGGTGAACTCCGGGGACCTGAGCGGGGAAGCGACACATGCAGGATATCGGGGGCACGATCTTAGTGACTCCCCGCACAGCGCATTATACACGGACAATGCACTTACATGCACCAGGAAGAAGAAGGAGAACTCCGGGGACCTGAGCGGGGAAGCGACACATGCAGAATATCAGGCGCACGATCTTAGTGACTCTCCACACAGCGCATTATACACGGACAATGCACTTACATGCACCAGGAAGAATAAGGTGAACTCCGGGGACCTGAGCGGGGAAGCGACACATGCAGGATATCAGGCTCACGATCTTAGTGACTCCCCGCACAGCGCATTATACACGGACAATGCACTTACATGCACCAGGAAGAAGAAGGTGAACTCCGGGGACCTGAGCGGGGAAGCGACACATGCAGGATATCGGGTGCAGGATCTTAGCGACTCCCCGCACAGCGCATTATCAGGACAATGCACTTACATGCACCAGGAAGAAGAAGGTGAACTCCGGGGACCTGAGCTGGGAAGCGACACATGCAGGATATCGGGTGCATGATCTTAGTGACTCCCTGCACAGGGCATTATACACGGACAAAGCACTTACATGCACCAGGAAGAAGAAGGTGAACTCCAGGGACCTGAGCGGGGAAGCGACACATGCAGGATATCGGGTGCGCGATCTTAGTGAATAGCGGCACAGGGCATTATACACGGACAATGCACTTACATGCACCTGGTAGAAAATCCTACATTTCAACATGCAAATAAGCCAGACACGTCCTTTGCAGACCTTGAGCCATTCTTGTAGATTTGCGCTCTTGCGGAGTTGTGAGTGCACCTCAGCACTGTGACCTGTACAGTATTTCTATAGCTCAGTGTGTGGTTTGTAGCTGTCACGATAATTGTCCTTGGCCCCGGTGAATTATGGTCCATCCTTGGCCTCCGCACTCGCTGCAGATTGTTTTAGGAAACGACATCAGAAGGAGACCGCTTCCTTGAAGACGTCCAGGATTGGATTTCGGCGGCCGAGCAGCTGCTCACACGTCTGAGCTCAGCGCGGGTAACACAAGTGTCTCTTCAGAGGTGTAAAGCCACCAACATTCGTGACGTGGTGGCTTCTAGATTTGTTATAGTAAATACTGGTATCGCCACGGCAGCGGCGTTTTCGTTTCTTAGAACCTTGTTGCGTGCGCCGATCCTCTGTTATTTATGAATACATTGACAATTGGGCGTTACCATTCCTGCGTGTCACAACGACTCGTGATGTAACTCACTGATGCATTCTGCATCGCAAAAACGGATTTCATATTAAACGCTCAGGACTCGCTTTTTTGTGACTATTCTCCCCCCGAGAACCTGCACCACGGGGAATCTCCTAGAGATATTCCGAGACTTTTAGATATTTTGGGGGTGATGACAGTTTTGGTATTTAAATGTCAGTCCTTTTTTTTTTTTTGTTATTCTTTTAATATACCTCTGGCGTATGTGTGTGTCACATGTCGCTGTCCTCTCCTTCTTCATTGCTAATTTTGGTTGTATTTACCATAGTAACGGCATGTGAAGGCCTCTTCATGTTACATTGTCCGTCTCTCTAATGTATAGACTGGGAAAGCTCCGATCTCTGCTGAAGACACTTGCCCATTATTATGGGATGCCCCAACACAGGGCAGTTCTGCCACATTCCTATAATGGCGCTATAAATGAGAGTCTCCCGGGCTTCCAGGACTTCTGCTTAGTGATTGTGGCACTTTACGTGAATATACACGCTGGATGCAAGTTATTAGGGTTATATAGAGACCCCATAATGTTGTATACAGGCAGTCGCATGGTGGTTAATTTGGGTCCGGGGAATACTGCAAGTTTGTCCATTTTTAGCAAATGATTTGTAATAAAAAAAAAGATGTGTAACAAAAAGTTCTACACAGGTGCACGGCTCGTTATATCCCTGATCATGTGATGTCACACAGTCATGTTCCCCTCTTCCACTCCGCTTCGTCTTGTACAATAAATAATCTCTCAGCACAATGCTTGCACAATTTCTCAGGATCTCGCAGACGGCAGACCGCCCTTTAATGAGGACATTTAGCATGTCACCTTCCTGGGCCGGTGTTTACGTCTCGGTAGAGCTCTGACTTGTCTCAGCTTGGGTGTATTGTAATGAGACCTGACATCATAGAATTGTAATCAGTGAGCTTCATTACATCGCTGGGAGGAGCAATCCATCCCCTGTATGTAAATCTTCCATATGAACAAGCAGGGGAGTATAATAAAATCCTAATTTTGACAATTTTTTTTCCCTTGAACTTTGTAAATTAGTGTCTGGAACTAAATCTGAAGGATTTTCCATCATGTGGAAGCATCTAGTGGCCTGCGTCACCCATCACAGAAAATACAAACGTGTCACATGATGTAAACTTTGGATCTTAGTGACACAGCGCATTCTACACGGACAATGCACTTACATGCACCAGGAAGAAGAAGGTGAACTCCAGGGACCTGAGCGGGGAAGTAACACATGCAGGATATCGGGCGCACGATCTTAGTGACTCCCCACACAGCGCATTATACACGGACAATGCACTTACATGCACCAGGAAGAAGTAGGTGAACTCCGGGGACCTGAGCGGGGAAGCGACACATGCAGGATATCAGACGCATGATCTTAGTGACTCCCCGCACAGCGCATTATACACGGACAATGCACTTACATGCACCAGGAAGAAGATGGTGAACGCCATGGAGAAGCGACACATGCAGGAACTCGGGCACACGAGCTACGTGAATCGCGCCTGACTTCATCTTTGTTGGACTGTCCGGATCGGGGATCGTGACAGGACCAGGTAAGTAAATTTGCCCCAATGTGTGCTTTTGTTGAACGCCTGGTGCTGGCCCTGAATACCATCACTTCCGCGATATTACATAACATTGACCCTTTACCACTGCTGACTCCCGGTTCCGGCCCATAACATCTGTTGTGGGTGTCAGGACTTAGCCCGCTTTTGCGTTTATATATACCATCCCCTACACATCTATAACTTGCATAATCTGCATAAATATAAAATATGGCCTTGTGCGCCGGTCCAGATGATCACCCACAAATGAAAACATGTGGATCTTGTCCACGTAACGTTCTGAGTTAATTTTGGCATAAAACCGTAGGAGTAAAGCTCCATGTATTTATATTTGTGTATAATGGGGGTTTGGAGCTAAGCGTTCCAGCTGTGGATAAATCCCTCGCAGCCGCCGATCCTCACATTAATCGCAGGGAGATCGCTGTATAAATATGACACCTCCATTGGCTGCAGGTTGGAGGGAGACTCCTAGGCCTCAGGCCTCTGCCTCCTCACTGAGGCCTACTCTCCCAAAATCATGGAGCCTGCCCTGTACCTATCACAGAGCGACATCAGGGAGAGGAGCTGCAATTAAATGTGCTGAAAGGCCGCGACTTATCTCGGCTGCCATACATTCCACATCAGTTTCTCATTTTCAGAGAGATATCTCTGTCAGCGGTTCTGAGGTGACAGATCACTGAGGTAAATAAAACCCATAAAACCCATATATCATCTGCAGGGCTCAGTAATGGGGCGAGGGGGGCCTCAGGATTCAGTATTAGGCTGAAAGGGGCGGCCGGCTGTAGCTGATGTTGCGTCGTGTCATTATGATAACATTTGGCGGCCATTTTGAAATGTTTCTTACAGCAACCTTCTCTTTATTATGCTTTATAGAATAACATGTGATTGGTTGCGCTCAGTATTAATATGGGATGATATGCAGGGTCTATTACTCTGACCACATAATACTGCCATATGGTGTTAACATAACAGCGCCATTCAGTGTAGATCATTTCATATCCCTTTAAGTACATTGAACAGCTTTATCATATGATGTAGGCAGAATGGTGGGAGTCAGGGTGATATATAATGCACCGGTTCTATATAGAGATGTTATTCTGCTCACACAGTTTCAGTAATAAGTTATTTCTGCAGACTGAATAATCATATGACATCATCACTCAGTACATTCTGGGTGATGACATCACGTGTGGAGTCCTGCCAGCGAGCTGCGGGTGCCAGGGAGTAGTGTTATCTCACCCCGTAGTCACTTGGTTTTTCTATATTTTTAATAACATATGGGGGAGGGGTTGTCTATAGTGTTAGGAAAGTGTAATACTGCCACCATATAAGCTAATACCGTAAGTGCCATATAGGTCTTCTGTATTCTTATACAACACTATATATGGTGGCAGGATAACACTTTCCTTAGGACTATCTCATCGTAGGGGATGTGGGTCCTGGGATTTCCTCTTCTCAATATTAGATTTTGATGGTTATTCTGAGGATACACCATCTTAAAACCGCTGTGATCCTATCTAAGCACAACTTATATGAACGTGGCAACATCCTATGGTGGATGTGCAGGTAGGTTCACCAAAGTTTAACAGGCACAATAGGGGACAGGACTTAAACATACAGGTAACAATAGGATTTGGGAATCAAATATAGCAGCCACAATAGAAGCAGGACACCACAATAGAAGCAGGACAGCAATGGGGTCAGTAACCACCAAAAAGGGGGAGGATTCCAAAAATACTGGAAACAGTAAGAGACAGAACCCAAAAATACTGGCAATACAATGCCAAAAACTTGACCACACTAGGTTCTGTAACAGCCTAGTACTCAAAAATATTGGCCGGCCAAGTGCAGGACAAGCACAATCCAAACTCTTTTGCCATGTCCAGTAGATAAGTGAGGGGTCTCCTATGTTGATCTATCATGGGGACCCCACTTCTTGGTCGAGGTTCGTGCAGTCACATGACATGTCCCCCAAGGCGCTCTTCGCCCTGCCCAAGGGGAACCATGGAGCGCGGTGTCTGGCAGAGAACATTCATAAAAATTTGATTTGTGCCACGCCTAACATGTTGCATCTTGAGACACGTCTTAGCTCCGTCTTAATGAGAAGAATGAGATCCTCATCACAGGCGGAGTCGGGATCCGGCCCCATCTGCTCCCATAATGACTCTGTACATGGGGCTGTGGATGAATGTAAATCAGATGTTCTGCTCCGTAACATCGGGCCGCGGCGGTTTACAAGCGCTGTCTAACAAATAATTAGCATCCAGTAATAAAAGTCATTGCCAGGAATTGGCACGTTCAATCACAGATGGCGATCAGAACCACATCTGCCTAAAGGTTTATATCAGTCTGTGATGCAGCCTGCAATGGGCCCTAAGATCCAGGGGCCCAGGAGTGTAGGTGCCCAACAGCTTCAGGTTATGCCTCTGTACAGATCATACCCCTCTTGCTCACTCTATGGTGGCAGACCTGGGGCATGTACCCCTCTTGCTCACTCTATGGTGGCAGACCTGGGGCATGTACCCCTCTTGCTCACTCTATGGTGGCAGACCTGAGGCATATACCCTTCTTGCTCACTTTATGGTGGCAGACCTGGAGTATATACCCCTCTTGCTCACTCTATGGTGGCAGACCTGGAGTATATACCCCTCTTGCTCACTCTATGGTGGCAGACCTGGGGCATATACCCCTCTTGCTCACTCTATGGTGGCAGACCTGGGGCATATACCCCTCTTGCTCACTCTATGGTGGCAGACCTGGAATCCACCCATCCTCCTTATTTCCTTGTACTCTAATCCACCCATCCTACATATTACCTTATACTTTAACCCACCCATCCTCCTTATTACCTGGAACTCTAATCCACCCATCCTCCGTAATACCATGTACTCTAACCCACCCCTCCTTCTTATTACCTTGTACTCTAACCCACCCATCTCCTTATTAATTTATACTCTAATCAACCCATCCTCTTGATTACCTTGTACTCTAATCCACCCATCCTCCTAATTACCCCTATCAAAACATTTTGCTGTTGAAAAAAAAGAAATAAATTCTTTTGTCCTCAGTCACAGTCTGTACACCATGACTTTATCAGACATTGTACCTCAGCTCCAAACAAGTCATTACCTGTAATACCAGACACAGTCACAGAACAATGGAGGCGCTGCTGCATCTCCGTACATGGCCTGACACATCCGCTATCCGCTTTCTATAGGCAGGTGCTGCAGCTAATTTGTACACATTGGATTTTGATAATTTAATTCAATTAAAATAATAACATAAATTAATTTAGACCGAAAATATTCTGATGGATTTTCCCTGCCTGCTTAGTCACAGACTAGGTGCGGGACGTGTGCGCAGATATCTGCATGTTACACGGACAATTAGATGCGTCACCGCGGCTGCAGGTTCTTACATTCATCCATTTAAGGCTGTAAATGATATTAATGATAATGAGGATCTAGTATCTGGAAATCTCCTCACACAGACAAGATAATTCTGCCACATCCAGGATACAGAAAACAGTGCCACACCTTGCTCTCAGGTCGTGTGTGGTACTGCAGTTCAGCCCTTTTCATGTCAATGGAGCTGAACTATCCATGGAGAGGGGTGGTGCTGCTTCCTTGTAAAAGCTTCCATGTTTTTAGAAGGACTCTTTAAAGGGTTAATCAAGGGAATATAAAGCCGCAGCAGTGTATTCCCTAAACCGTCATCCCTTTCCTGGTTGCCCAGATGATCTGCGGGACCAGGAAGCAGTGACTTTACACAGCATTGCAATATTCTCTGCCGTTTACTCATTACAGCAGCATAAATCCAACCCCATGTGACACAATGGGGCTCATTTACTAAGGGTCACTTTCGTCGGGTTTCCCGACGATTTCCGATTTACGCCGAATTGCCTCGGATTGTGGCGCATCGGCGCCGGCTTTCACGCGACAGAAATCGTGGGGCGTGGTTGTCCGACGGATTCGGAAAAACAGCGGAATTTTAAAAAAGAATTTGTTTTGCTTGACACGCACTTACAAGCACCAGGAAGAAGAAGGCGAACTCCAGTGGACATCGGCGCAGCAGCAACACTTGGAGGATATCGGGCGCACGGACCTTACTGAATCCGGGGCAGACCCGAATGCGCCGCTGGATCGCGACTGGAACGGGTAAGTAAATGTGCCACAATGGGGCTTATTTACTAGGGGTTGCGAATTGCACTTTCGTCGAAATGTTCACGATTTTCGGGATTTGCGCAGCTTTGACAGCTATGTAACAGGGGTCTGCGCTGGGATTGTGTTGCACACAATCGGATTTTGGCACAGCTGCGCTGCTTCCATGCAACAGAAATTGGGGGCGGTGCCGTCGGACGAACTGACTGATTCGGACTGAGCGCGGGATTTAACTTTCAAATTGTGTCGCAAGACAATGCACTTACATGCACCAGGAAAGAAGATGGTTGTTGTGACCTCTGGGACATTTGAGCGGGGAGGAAGCGACACATGCAGGCAGGGATATCGGGGGCAGGGGGCCGGATCTATGACTCCCTGCACAGACCATTATACAGGAAAATGCACTACACTGCACCAGGAAGGAAGTGTGAACTCGGGACCTGAAGCGGGGGACAAAGTCGACAATGCCAGATATCGGGGCGTGATCTTAGCTGATCCCGCACAGCGCATTATCTACACAGACACATGCACTTAATGCACCAGGAGGAAGAAGATGGTGAACGCCATGGAGAAGCGACACATGCAGGATATCAGGCGCACGATCTTAGTGACTCCCTGCACAGCGCATTATACAGGGACAATGCACTTACATGCACCAGGAAGAAGAAGGTGAACTCCAGGGACCTGAGCGGGGAAGCGACACATGCAGGATATCGGGCGCACGATCTTAGTGAATTGCGGAACAATGCATGATTGTCGGACAACGCACTTTCGGGGAACTTGCTGGACCATAAGTAAATGTGCCCCAATGAGTAATGTCCCTGGTTTATCAGGATGGATTTTCATGGTAGATAAATCCCTGTAAATTTTGGGACAACCCCATAAGGAGACTAGTAGTTCGCTCCCACTGTATCCTTTTTCCTAAATTATGGCTGCAAATAAATTGCAAAATAAAATGGTAAAATGTGTTTTTTCTCCGGTGTCTGATGTATCCGACGTTCTGAGCTCCAGGCGATTCAGAGAGACGTCCTGCAGAAAGCTCCCGGACGTTGCGATGCATCTCTGGTGATGCTGTTGTGTTCTGCAGCCTGGATTCATTTCAGGGGTTCTGGAAGAATACAAGTCCCACCGAGGAGGAAGCCCCCGGGCTGCCGATGTAAATAAGACGCTGGATACTGAGGATGCAGCGAGCAATAAGGTCCAGATAAACAGGATCAGAGGATATTATTAGACGCGGCGTATCCTGGCGCCTTTTCATCTCTCCCCATTTGCGGGATCTCTTTGAAGTTGACGTGACACCTGATTTACCAAGGTCCAGTCCTTCAGCTGTCAGTATCACGTCCTGTAATACACTGTGACTAACACAGACGTATCATCACCAGGTATTTTGGGATAATCGCTCCCTGTCTCCACCCTGTGTGGTTACATGGAGCTTCTCCTGTCCTGGGGGACCTTTACTTTCCTGTATTACACACACTAAACTTAGTGGACATTGTGTAATTCTTCATTCCTCCTTTGGGGGGCGCTGCTGGGAGACTCGGCACTCGCTGCCAGCTGATCCCAGGAGAAGACAATTTGCAATCGGATTAAGGTTGTCATTTCTAACAAGTGGAGATTGGCCAAGGCAACAAGGATTTTCCTAAGATTAAAAATATGACCTTATTGGCTGAGTTTGCTTGGCATGGCAGATGATGGGAGTGATGTCTCTGTTCTATGTGAGCAGAATGAATAATTCAGCGATGTTGATGGGACCTGTCATGTGTCCCCATACATGAGGGGGCGCTTGTTGTTCCTGTATATAAGCGGCACTAGGATTAGAGGGTCCCTGCATCTTCCTGCTGAGCCGAGGGACAAACCTTCCTGCAAGATAAATGTCTCCATCTGCACAGATTGCTCCATTTTCAGGGTCACGGGTAATGAATTGTGGGGCCACGGGGTGGCCACTAATTAGACGACTTCCTTTTGAAGCTTTTTGACCCTTAGCAGCAGCTATTTTGCAGCTGACAGTAAAGTGCAGGTTGTCGGCTGCGAGGAGATTGTCTCTTCTGTTATCAGAGGACGGATTTCTTACAGAAACATTGAATGGATCCTACATAATGATGTACAGGCTGCGCTTCCCCAACAATGCAGCATCCACAGCAGGAATGCAGGGGTTAATAGCATTGATGGGGGGGGTGCGCACTTATGTCTGCAATAAACTGCATCATCTGATATAAACTGCATGTTAGGTGGGGCACGTCTATGGGGACGTACATGTGGCCGCAAATTTGCCGCAGACGGCCATGTGAATGTGCCCTTAAATAAACAAACTATCGATATGTTGTAACCACAGTGTTATGATGTTAATTGTAAATATAAAACGCACAGCATTTACAATTAGTTAACAAATGTTGCATTGGCATGAATGTGGCCTGTAACTAATTACATTGCAGTTAACATTTGTGTTTACAAACGTAACCGTTAATGTGATAAGCGGGGAAGTGACACATGCAGGATATCGGGCGCACGATCTTAGTGAATCGCGGAACAATGCATGATTGTCGGACAACGCACTTTCGGGGAACTTGCTGGACCATAAGTAAATGTGCCCCAATGAGTAATGTCCCTGGTTTATCAGGATGGATTTTCATGGTAGATAAATCTCCTGTAAATTTTGGGACAACCCCATAAGGAGACTAGTAGTGCGCTCCCACTGTATCCTTTTTCCTAAATTATAGCTGCAACTAAATTGCAAAATAAAATGGTGAAATGTGTTTTTTCTCCGGTGTCTGATGTTTCCGACGTTCTGAGCTCCAGGCGATTCAGAGAGACGTCCTGCAGAAAGCTCCCAGACGTTGCGTTGCATCTCTGGTGATGCTGTTGTGTTCCGCAGCCTGGATTTTTTCAGGGGTTCTGGAAGAATACAAGTCCCACCGAGGAGGAAGCCCCCGGACTGCCGATGTAAATAAGACGCTGGATACTGAGGATGCAGCGAGGAATAAGGTCCAGATAAACAGGATCAGAGGATATTATTAGACGTATCCTGGCGCCTTTTCATCTCTCCGCATTTGCGGGATCTCTTTGAAGTTGACGTGACACCTGATTTACCAAGGTCCAGTCCTTCAGCTGTCAGTATCACGTCTCCTAATACACTGTGACTAACACAGACGTATCATCACCAGGTATTTTGGGATGATGGCTCCCTGTCTCCACCCTGTGTGGTTACATGGAGCTTCTCCTGTCCTGGGGGACCTTTACTTTCCTGTATTACACACACTAAATTTAGTGGACATTGTGTAATTCTTCAATCTTCCTTTGGGGGGCGCTGCTGGGAGACTCGGCACTCGCTGCCAGCTGATCCCAGGAGGAGACAGTTTGCAATCGGATTAAGGTTGTCATTTCTAACAAGTGGAGATTGGCCAAGGCAACAAGGATTTTCCTAAGATTAAAAATATGACCTTATTGGCTGAGGTCCAACCATTGGGACCCCCACCAAGAATCTATAGTCCAGCTATCATCTGCATGTAGCGACTGCACGCATGCTCAATTTACCACTCCATTTAATAGAGTTACTGAGACCCCAATTCTTGCTATCGATGGGGGTTCCAATGACCAGACATCCACTGATCGCCACGTTATCCCCTTTTCTGAGAATAATCCTCGGGATGATCCCTTTAAGTTAATATTTTACAGGTAATAGAGTCCCCTGACTACAGCAATCATTTTTATCACTTGTGCTGCAGTCTAGCTAACAGCGTTCAATCTTTTCACAGCTCCCCCGCAGGGGAAATTGAGTATTACATATGTAGGTCCTCCAGAGACAGAAACACGCTTTGTAGCTATTCTCTGCTTTATTTAATACATACAAACCCCCGGCTATTAATTCAGAGCCCCCTGTATCCCCCGGCTATTAATTCAGAGCTCTCCTAGAGGGCAACCACATATTCTGCTTTGCAAAATTTGCACAAAAGTTTTTCCATCATGTGTTCTCTGTATGACACTTTTGGATTTGACAGCTTTGCTTGGCATGGCAGATGATGGGAGTGATGTCTCTGTTCTATGTGAGCAGAATGAATAATTCAGCGATGTTGATGGGACCTGTCATGTGTCCCCATACATGAGGGGGCGCTTGTTGTTCCTGTGTGTAAGTGGCATTAGGATTTAGGATCCGTGCATCTTCCCGCTGAGCCGAGGGACAAACCTTCCTGGTGCCAGTTATTTGTAAGATAAATGTCTCCATCTGCACAGATTGCTCCATTTTCAGGGTCACGGCTAATGAATTGTGGGGCCACGGGGTGGCCGCTAATTAGACGACTTCCTTTTGAAGCTTTTTGACCCTTAGCAGCAGCTATTTTGCAGCTGACAGTAAAGTGCAGGTTGTCGGCTGCGAGGAGATTGTCTCTTCTGTTATCAGAGGACGGATTTCTTACAGAAACATTGAATGGATCCTACATAATGATGTACAGGCTGCGCTTCCCCAACAATGCAGCATCCACAGCAGGAATGCAGGGGTTAATAGCATTGATGGGGGGGGGGGGGGCTGCACTTATGTCTGCAATAAACTGCATCATCTGATATAAATTGTATATTAGGTGCAGATTTGCTTTGTTATTTATATGGTAATTATCTAGGTGCATTTTCATTGGGATTTTCAAAGCGTATGGGGGACATTTACTATGGCGTTTCCGCCAGTTTTGTGGCGCTCTCACCACATGTTCTGCTCTGAGACCTATTTATTAGCTGGCGGCGCCAGAAAAAAATGCCTTTTTCCGCCTGCTCCGACTCTTCTCCGAAAAGGGGCGTGGCTTTGGCGGAGAGGAAACTCAGACACAATTACTATGTGTCGTAGCCCTTTTTGGGCGCTGTATACTGGCGGAAAGTAGACCAAAAGAAAACTGGTCTAGCAGGGACTGTTGGACACATTTCTGGTGCTCGGGACAGATTTTGGTCCCAGGGACAGAAAATGGTCTCGGCGCCAGAAATGTCTCTGCACAGCTCCACAATATTAAATGTGTGTCTTCTTACCGAGAGCAGGTCGGTAACAAAGCCAATGCAGACACCGACACTTGTGATTCACACAGAAAACCGTAGGGAGAACAAGATCACTGCATTTTTTCTTACAAATTCCAAGAAACACAACTGCCTGCAGTTAACCTCAAGTATTGCTAAAAACACAAGCAACATTTAAAAAAGGCACACATTTTCAATGCGTCCAAAATCGCGACAAAAACTCCACGTCTCACCGGCCTCACTCCATGTCCCCCCACGCAGCGCTTGTTAACACATTGTAAATACAAGCAATTGTGTTCACAACATGTTAACATGTGTAGGGTACATACCGCCGTGTGCTGGAGAGGAGGAGGAGGCAACCCCTCCTCCCTCCATAGAGAATAGTGGCGCACGGGCGCACACACACCGAAAGATAGAGCATGCTGTATCTTTTTGTGGTGTGCGGCCCGGATGTGTGGCACCGTATCTGCGCCGCGCCGCTATTGCCGTCTATGGGGACGTACATGCGGCCGCAAATTCGCCGCAGACGGCCATGTGAATGTGCCCTTAAATAAACAAACTATCGATATGTTGTAAACACAGTGTTATGATGTTAGCGCTCTGTAAATTGTAAATATAAACGCACAGCATTTACAATTAGTTAACAAATGTTGCATTGGCATGAATGTGGCCTGTAACTAATTACATTGCAGTTAACATTTGTGTTTACAAACGTAACCGTTAATGTGATACAAAAAAAACGATGTTAACATTGTGCATTGGTTAACACGCATTCATAAACATGCTGTTAACATTGCTCTAACATGTTAAATGTTAACCGCAAGTTTATTAGGTAAATCTGTTGCAAAAGAGTATGCACTGAACCTTGCTGCCCGCCCATGATGCACTGTAACGCTCATTTGCATAAATTAGAATAGAATTCTCATTTCTCAGCATCCAGCTCACAGATTTTCTGTACATTCTTATGATGCAGAACACTTCACCTATAGGGACATATGTGCAATTTAAATGTCACAACCACAACTTCACAACCACTAAAAAAAAGTTTTAAAGAGTTTTTAGAAAAAGTTTTTGTAAACACAATTAATTGTTTAGGCCAAGCCCAGGGTTCGGCTGATAAGAAGTCGCGCAGCATAAAGGGACGGTCGGGGCCGCGCGTTCCCCATGCTGGAAACTCATTACATCAATTTCCTGTGTGGAAGGGAAAGAGTTCAGAAAGAACAAATATTCCCAGAGAGGCCGCAGATATTTGTGGAATTGTAACAAAAACTTCTGCTCGGAGCTTGTTCTCACCTCCTTTGTCTATGTACACGGAGAAATCTCCACCATAAATCCTGAATTTATGAGGTTTTGCAGCTGTCCCTTTAAATAAGTTTTAAAGGGAAACTTTAGTAGGAAAGTTTTCTGATTTAATTATCCATTTGGGAGGAGAGAAGCCGGAGGGAGGTCAGTGCTGGCACCTGGGGCTGAAACTTAAGGGTGATGCCACACATGGGGGCAGATTTACTTACCCGGTCCATTCGCGATCCAGCGGCGCGTTCTCTGCGGTGGATTCGGGTCCGGCCGGGATTCACTAAGGCAGTTCCTCCGACGTCCACCAGGTGTCGCTGCTGCGCTGAAGAGAATCGGAACGCACTGGAGTTCACCGAGCCATCCTGGGTGAAGGTAAGTTTTATTTATTTTTTTAAATGCGGCGGTTTTTCCGAATCCTTCGGGTTTTGGTTCAGCCACGCCCCCGATTTCCGTCGGGGCAATACAGGGAAAATCGTCGTAAATCGGAAATATTCGGGTAACACGTCGGGAAAACGCGAATCGGGCCCTTAGTAAATGACCCCCATGGCGTTTTGAACCCACTTTTGGTCTGTTTTTAAGCAATCCGTTAAAAAACGCATCCGTTTTTGACCATTTTTAATTAAGATAATTGGTAAAACCTGTCAAAAACGAATGCGTTTTTTAACGTACTGCTTAAAAACGGACCAAAACCGGGTTCAAAAACGCCATGTGTGGCATCACCCTTACTTAAAGGGGTTTCGCCCTTTCGCCCAAAACGTTTTTGGGCCGTTTTCAGATCGTAAAAATCAGGTTTGACCAATTATCTTAATTCAAACTGGTCAAAAACGCATGCGTTTTTAACGATCTGAAAACATACTAACTAAAAACGGCCTAAAAACGCCACGTGTGTCTTCACCCTTAGGCTGCATTCACACTGCCGTTGCCCGCCGTACCGTAGCGGGCAACAGCAGCACGCGGGGAGAGGAGGAGGAGGTGAGCGCAGCTCACCCCCGCCCCTCTCCATAGGGATACATGGCGCACAGCGCCGTATTACGGGAAAAGATAGGACACGTGCCGTGCGGCACCGTACAGCTCCCGTAGGGTGCCTTGCTCCCATTGCCGTCTATGGGGGACGTATATCGGCCGTATATATGTCGGTCACTTATACGTCCCACATATGGTCGTGTGAATGTAGCCTTAGAAAGATATTGCACAGTTTTGTTTGGACTTCATATTTATGCAAATTAGCTGAAAGTTTGTAAATATTTGAATTGCATGAATCGGCGGCTCGGAGCTACCACGAGGCTTTTCATGTCGGTGCCTCTAAAGATGGACATTTCTGCGCAAACGTGTAACTAAAACAACAGCGGTGGATTCAGGTCTTCCGGCGATTCACTAAGGCAGTTCCTCCGACGTCCACCAGGTGTCGCTGCTGCACTGAAGAGCATCGGAACGCACTGGAGTTCACCGAGCCATCCTGGGTGAAGGTAAGCGCGTGCCGTGCAACACTTTTTTTTTTTTTAAATGCGGCGGTTTTTCCGAATCCTTCGGGTTTTCGTTCGGCCACGCCCCCGATTTCCGCCGGGGCAATGCAGGGAAAATCGTCGCAAATCGGAAATATTCGGGTAACACGTCGGGAAAACGCTAATCGGGCCCTTATTAAATGACCCCCATGGCATTTTGAACCCACTTTTGGTCCGTTTATAAGCAATCCGTTAAAAAATGCATCCGTTTTTGACCATTTTTAATTAAGATAATTGGTAAAACCTGTCAAAAACGGATGCATTTTCAAAAAACGAATGCGTTTTTTAACGTACTGCTTAAAAACGGGTTCAAAAACGCCATGTGTGGCATCACCCTTGCTTAAAGGGGTTTCGCCCTTTCGCCCAAAACGTACCCACAGGATCAAGGGAACGGGAAGTACTGATGGAGCAATAATGAAGTCACCAGTGCAGGGGTCAGGATGTGATGGTTACCCAAAAGGTAAAGGTAGGAGTGATGTGCCAGCTCAGGTCCTGGCCAGAAAAAGGTGGTAAAGAGTCATAATACCAAAGATTATAAGCCACTGTAACGTGTAAATCCTGCCGGGACGTGATCATCTGGAGCTAATGAGATCTGCAGTCCCAGCGCGGAGATGGTGAATGTTGGTCACGAGACGTGCGGGCAATGTCTGCGCCAATAGATCAGGAGCTTCTTACAATCCACCATCTCTCCAGTCACAATGAGTAGTATGTGGTGTGTACATGAGGGGTTAGTGCACTATAATAGGCTCTATTCATCAAAGAGCATATTTGTGTTAACTTTTTATAGTGTACTAACTCAGACCTGATAAATGGGGAGGTCCACCCCCGAAACGCGTCGTCCGTTTTATATACGAAATAAAGCCTGAACCATACAAGTATTCGTCTCAAGTATCACGTGGATAGCGTGCCTATAAATGCCCGTATTTTTGTGTGTTTTACACACATTTATCATATAATGGTGCCCCCAAGATGCACTGGATCTATCAGGAGGCCACAGCGGTGGGGAGGTGCGATGCTCTGCACAGCCGAGGGTCTTCTAAGCAAGGGCTGACCTGGTGTAGAATTGCGCCCTAATCTGCACCTGAATAGGTAGTGCGCAGGTATGGGACAGGAACCCACCCCAGGCAATCGCAAAGCAACAGCATGCGTTTCAATGAAAATGCAAATGAGATCTTATGGAGACACGCCCCCATGCACCAGGCTGGTTACCGATCACATGAATTTCCCTAGAAATGCAAATGAGATTGGGTCAAGGCCCATTCCAAACCCTGCCTCTCCCCTCCCCATGTGACCCCGGCCTAAGGCCACGGTCACACGTAGCACTAAGCGTCCGTCATAACGCGACGCTAGTGCACAGGGGGAGGTCCTCGGCCCGAACGCACACATGCGTTTCCAGGGAAACGCAAGCGATTGTTTCTCTGGACCTCCCCCTGTGCACTAGCGTCATGTTATGAACGGACGTCTAGCGGTACGTGTGACCACTGCCTTAGGGTGAGGACACACATGGCGTTTTTAGGCTGTTTTTGGGCCGTTTTAGATTTTCAGATCGTAAAAAACGCATGCGTTTTTGGAAAATGCATGCGTTTTTGACAGGTTTGACCAATTATCTTAATTCAAACTGGTCAAAAACGCATGCGTTTTTAACTATCTGAAAATGTACTAACTAAAAACGGCCCAAAAATGGCCTAAAAACGCCACGTGTATCTTCACCCTTAGGCTGCATTCACACTGCCGTTGCCCGCCGTACCGTGAGCGCAGCTCACCCCCGCCCCTCTCCATAGGGATAAATGGCGCACAGCGCCATATTATGGGAAAAGATAGGACACGTGCCGTGCGGCACCGTACCGCTCCCGTAGGGTGCCGTGCGCCCATTGCCATCTATGGGGGACGTATATCGGCCGTATATACGTCGGTCACATATACGTCCCACATATGGTCGTGTGAATGCAGCCTTAGAAAGATATTGCACAGTTTTGTTTGGACTTCTTATTTATGCAAATTTGCTGAAAGTTTGTAATATTTGAATTGCATCAATCGGCGGCTCGGAGCTACCAGGAGGCTTTTCATGTCGGGGCCTCTAAAGATGGACATTTCTGCGCAAACGTGTAACTAAAACAACACTATGAACACTGCTGTGCACTGGAAACTCCACTATGAACACTGCTGTGCACTGGAAACTCCGCTATGAACACTGCTGTGCACTGGAAACTCCACTATGAACACTGCTGTGCACTGGAAACTCCGCTATGAACACTGCTGTGCACTGGAAACTCCGCTATGAACACTGCTGTACACTGGAAACTTGGATGGCAACACTGCTGTGCACTGGAAACTCTGTTATGAACACTGCTGTGCACTGGAAACTTGAATGGCAACACTGCTATGCACTGGAAACTGGGATGGCAACACTGCTGTGCACTGGAAACTGGGATGGCAACACTGCTGTGCACTGGAAACTCCATTATAAACACTGCTGTGCACTGGAAACTGGGATGGCAACACTGCTGTGCACTGGAAACTCCGTTATAAACACTGCTGTGCACTGGAAACTCCGGTATGAACACTGCTGTGCACTGGAAACTCCGTTATAAACACTGCTGTGCACTGGAAACTCCGGTATGAACACTGCTGTGCACTGGAAACTCCATCATAAACACTGCTGTGCACTGGAAACTCCCTTATGAACACTGCTGTGCACTGGAAACTCCGTTATGAACACTGCTGTGCACTGGAACCTTGCATGGCAACACTGCTGTGCACTGGAAACTCCGTTATGAACACTGCTGTGCACTGGAAACTCCGTTATGAACACTGCTGTGCACTGGAAACTCCGTTATGAACACTGCTGTGCACTGGAAACTGAATGAGGCAACGCTTTGTTCTCATGATCAGCAGCGGTCCCAGAAGTCAGATCCCATCTTATCATGAAGCGATGACCTATCCCAGTATACAAGGGACCCTATGGCAAAAAAAAAATAAAAAATTTGGTTGCAAGATTTTCTCTAAAACACAAACGTCGCTGCTCCACCATCTGACTGGTCGCATTCTACCTATTGAAATCTTTGAACTCAATAAGGAGATCACTTTTTTCCTCCGTACGATCCATTCCTCCGGCGCCCCCAGACATGATGCAGCCGCACTCCCCTCCCCCCTGCAGCCTCATCTCTTACCCCTCTTCATTCTTCATGCTCCTTTTTTTTTTTTACTTTTTTAGAAAGTGACATTGTATCCGCGGTTTAGAATTCCATTCCACATTTCATCCAGTTTTTGAAGATAAAATACAGCTCGCAGCCACGGAGCGGATGCAGGGTCTGCAGTCTGTTACTTTGAAGGCATTAACCAAGAACATGAATAATATTCCCGGAATACTAATGTTTCTGGAGGTCCCTCTCAGCCAGGGCCTTGCGTCTCCTGTCTGTACAATCTACTATTATGGATACAATGTTTAATTATTAAACAGGACGAGTATTTGTTTTGTTGCTTTTTTTGTTGCAAAACTCCCCCCCCCCCCCCCCCCCCCTTGATGTCGCCTCCCCTCCCCTTATATGACTGATCTGTGCCAATACAAAGCAAATAGCAGCTGCTACCACTGGATTTTGTCTCCTGCTTCTTCCTCCCAAAAAACATTTGTTGTATTTGCTTTGCTCTGAAGGTCGTTGGTCACCTGACGGAGCCCGTTAATAGGGAGAACACACACATCAGCATCTGCTGTAAACACTGACCTGCGGTGGGAGCAGACCCCCCTTATGAACTAGTGGGGCCCTTCCCCAGCCATGCAGGTAGGAGAAGCTCAATGTCACATCCAGGCAATGGAATATTCCGGAAAATGTGATTGCTCCCTTCCCCATTGGGGATTTTGTGTGTGTTTTTTTTTCTATCCCTTTCGATTCTGAATCAACTGCAATGCAGAAGAGGATGACAGCCCCCCTGGCTCTCGGCGGTGGCCGCGGTGTTAACGAGCGATGCTTAATGTGTTTCTCTAGGTTTCCTCTCCCTCCTGTCGTCTGATTTTTTAGCCCGGATTATGTATTAGTTGATGCATCGGGCGAGTAATTGCATCTCATTTCTGCTGTCGCTTGTTAAATCTCTTTTATGTGTTAACGTTATGTAAGATATGCAAATTTTTTAATGATCTAGTTATGTAGCGAGATAACGCAGGTGATGATCGGCCCCGAGGAGTCTCTTGGTTTTGTTTTGTTTTTAATTGTGCAACATATTGGGCAGTAAATTGGAAGGGTAAAGTTTGTACCTGCAGTCATTTATACAGGGGGTGAGGTTCCTGCACCATGCACTATACTTTTATACAAGTGATCCCTGCACCATGCACTATACTTTTATACAAGGGGTTCCTGCACCATGCGCTATACTTTTATACAAGGGGCTCCTGCACCATGCACTATACTTTTATACAAGGGGTTCCTGCACCATGCGCTATACTTTTATACAGGGGGCCCCTGCACCATGCACTATGCTTTTATACAGGGGGCCCCTGCACCATGCACTATACTTTTATACAGG
>WNYA01000527.1:30891-60230 GCA_019512145.1 Engystomops pustulosus | reverse complement strand
TGCACCATGCACTATACTTTTATACAGGGGGCCCCTGCACCATGCACATTAGCTTTATATATTGTATTGTATATGTACTGTGCATTATGTTTCCTCCTGGTTACTATGCCCTCATACACAGGGTTCCTGCACTGCGCGCCATGACTGTCTATCCTCACATTGGTCGGGGGAACCTGACGACATATCCAATAAACAAGCTGTATCTTGGGTTCTTGGTCTCAGAGACCCTACACTTGTGTCTGTGTAACTGGCATCAGACTGTGAAATGATTCCTGCAGTATCTGTCCGTGGTGAGATGTATTTCACAGAGAAGTCGCTGTGACATGTGGAAGAGGAGGGGGGGGCACTTATTTTGTGAGGACTAGAAATAGCTCCATAAACATATGTACTGCCGCGAGAACAATCCGTTCCGTCAGCGCGGTTTTATATTTGATCTATTTAGTGTTTTTGAAATAAACAAGCACCTGGTGAGAACGCGGGAGCCTTGCTGTTTGTAGGTTAGCGGAGGCGGGCGCCGAGGAGGTGGGGGCCGCCGAAGCTGAATGGAAGAGATTGCATTGATTTTGTGTATTGAGCTTACTGGGTCGTCTCCTGCGCTAAGTCTCCGAGTGCATTTGTGAGGCACCAGGTGGTGCAGTCGAAGTGCCATATCTAACATTCTCTGTATTTTTTTTTCTAGGTTTTAACCCATTTTATTACTGTGTGGATGAAGTTTGGTAGTTAAATCCCAGGATTAGCAATGGAGAAAACAAATGGTATGTATTATTCATGTAACAGTTGTAGGATTATATGTTAGTAACAACGTTTCAGCCTGTTCTTTATGATAAGAAGCTTCTTTGTGGCTCATTAGCATAATTATATACCTGGGAACAGTCTCCTCTCAACACTCACTCGGCTCCGGAGATGCCATGAATGTTACTGGCAGGAATGTGAACTCAGGACCCTTGGTATCAGTGACAGCAACACAAAGTAGGAAGCCACAAGCTCATCTCTTATCACAGTCAGGAATTACTAAAAATGTCATATCGTCTTCTTCATTACAGGCACATAAATATAAATCTGTATTGTCTCTATAATTCTTTCTCTGTAGATATAATGGCATATTCCAATATATTTTGCCTGTAATTGAGAAGATCGTTATTGAGGCATTTAGGCTTAAATAATCCTCATTGATACATTGCTGCCTCTGATACCGAGGGTCCTGAGTTCAAGTCCCACCCAGGACCCATTATAACAAGTACCTGTAATATTTAGGGGTATGTCAGGAGCCGTGCGGGAGTACTGGGAGGAGACTATACCAGAGATGCTTTTCTATTGGACACACAGGGATCTGAACTCTGGAGCATTGGTATCAGAGGCAGCATTGGTGTGGGGAGCTACAATCTGATACATTCTTCATTGTGTAGATTATATTATGTTGTATCTCAGAGCCACATACTTATATATTACCCTCTGTGTAGATATATAGGACTTCCAGATGCCAATAGTTGGTGCTTGTAATGAAGAAGATTGCTAGTAAGGCTCTTAGGCCAGTAAAATCCTTACTCTGTTAACATTATGGGGCACATTTACTGACCCAGTTCCCGGAGTTCAGAGAAAGTGCATTGTCCGTGTATTATGCGCCCGATATCATGAATGTGTCGCTTCCCCTCTCAGGTCCGCCAAAGTTCGCCATCTTTTTAGTGGTGCATCTAAGTGCTAGGGCTTGCGACACAATTTGAACGTTAAATCCCACGCTCAGTCCGAATCGGTCATACTGTCCGAGGGCATGCCCCCTAACTTGTGTCGCATGCCACACAATCGCAGCGCACCCACTACTTAAATACCTGTGCAAGCCATTTTAACATTGAAGAATGGGCACAGTCCGAAAAAAGTGAGTCGCAAAGAGGCGCAACGAATCTGTCCATCATATTAAAGGAAACCTACCACCACGGATCTACCTATTAAGGTAGATTGGGTGGTAGGTGCCTCTATTGTAAGGGCTAATCCTCATGTCCCCGCAATATTTCCCTAATATGCTAATTTGTAAAGAGGCTACTGGGGCGTGGAGTAGGCGGAGCTGAGGTTACACGGCGCGGCTACTCCACACCCCAGTAGCCTCTTTGATCCTCCTACCAGATATCTTCGGTGTGCAGCTATGAGAAGCTGCGCACCCTTGTCCACCCATTAGATATAATAGATAAGTTTTATTTAAGAAATTTTTTTCATTCAAAAAACTGAATCAGATTATTTTTACAAAAGTGACACGTGGCCTCCCACAGCCAATCACTGGCAGTAGTGCTAATGCCGTAGTCGCAGCTCATGATTGGCTGATATAATATAAAGGACATTCACACCGTGATCCACAGCCTGGGTGTCCTGAAAGGATGTAAAATGACCACATTATGTATCTGGTTCTGTGGCTGCTTATTAAATCTATTAATCTAATTCTGCTTCTCTGGAGCATCTACCGGCCGCACCGCTTGATTAATTACCTTTGTTAAACAAAGCCGGATGTAATTTGCATTTTCACTTAACCGTTCCTATCAGACGCTGTGAAATGGGTCATCACATCCAAAGCCAATGTTTTCTGTACTAATGTGGAGAAAGAAACACAAGAATTATCAAAGGAATGTAACTTATCATATACAATACAGAATATCGAGAGCTGCACTCACTATTCTGCTGCTGGTGCAGTCACAGTGTACATACATGACATTACTTATCCGGTACTGATCCTGAGTTACATCCTGTATTATACTCCAGAGCTGCACTCACTATTCTGCTGCTGGTGCAGTCACTGTGTACATACATGACATTACTTATCCTGTACTGATCCTGAGTTACATCCTGTATTATACACCAGGAGGAGGAAAAGGGAACAGAGGGAGGAACAGGAGGATGCAGAAGCAGAGGAGGGGAGCAAGAGGAGAAAAAGGGGGAACAGGGGAGGGACAGGAGGAGGCACAAGCAGACGAGAGGAGAATGAGGGGTAGAAGGGGGAGCAGGGGGGGGGGACATGAAGAGGCAGCAGCACAGGAGAGAAGCAGGAGGGGGAAAAGGGGGAACAGAGGGAGTTACAGGAGGAGGAAGAAGCAGAGGAGGGGAGCTGGAAGGGGAATGGGGGGGAGGAACAGTGGGAGACACAAGCAGAGGAAGGGAGCAGGAGGAGGAAAAGAAAACAGAGGGAGGAACAGGAGGACGCAGAAGCAGAGGAGGGGAGCAGGAAGGAGGGCCCGTTGAAAAGGGAGTGCAGGGGAATAGAGGGAGCAGGTGCAGTGGAAGGAGAGATGGAAACAGGGATAACTAAGAGAATTAGGAAAGGGAGAAGCGGGGGGGGGGGGGGGGATGGCAGCAGTGGAAGGGGGAGTGCTGGTAATTTTCTACAAATCCAAACATTTATGATTTGTAGAGAAAGTAGGCCGAGCTCTGGGGAGCGAATGCACCTTTAAGAACATTAATTAACTGCAGCGCTGACTGTGCCTCCAGGAGGGGATCTGAATGCAGAACTTTAAGTAGTCTATAAATTTATCCGGAAATATAATTTGTGGTTTGACAAAAAAAAAATATAAATCAAGTTTATGTAGGAAATATCTGTAGATATCCCGAAGAAATCATCAATCGGGAGAGAGGAATGTAAAATTGTGAATGTGTCCCGGGGGAGAGAGCGGTTTACGGTCTGGAGCTGAGTGCGAGCTTCTTCTGTGTTGCGAGAGGAACTTTACAATCTGTAGGTGTGTGCACTTATCCTGCATCCGGGAGGGGGGCTTGTATGTGCGTATGATGGGACACTTTACAGTCACTTCAAATTCTTGACTATTACAAAAGTGACATTACTTATCCTGTACTGATCCTGAGTTACATCCAGTATAATACCCCAGAGCTGCACTCACTATTCTGCTGCTGGTGCAGTCACTGTGTACATACATGACATTACTTATCCTGTACTGATCCTGAGTTACATCCTGTATTATACTCCAGAGCTGCACTCACTATTCTGCTGGTGCAGTCACTGAGTACATACATGACATTACTTATCCTGTACTGATCCTGCGTTACATCCTGTATTATACTCCAGAGCTGCACTCACTATTCTGCTGCTGATGCAGTCACTGGGTACATACATGACATTACTTAACCTGTACTGATCCTAAGTTACATCCTGTATTAATCTCCAAAGCTGCACTCACTATTTGACTGGTGGGGTCACTGACTGTTATCAAACACAACCTGCAGAATTGTGAATACAGCAGCGCAGAACATGTTACTAGTAATACGATTTATATTCTCCACCTATTCTAATGATATTTATGGTGCTTGAATGATGTGATATGACATAACACATATTTCCTGTCATTACTGACAGTTCTACCCTTTGCCCATTGTTTGGGTGAGGAATCTTCATGGCTGACTCTGGAGTCTTGTAGACAGGAGGGAGGGGGATGGATTCTCGAGGTTGTGTCCGGACGTGTTACCTCAGGGCGACACAACTAATTATATTTATGAAGTGTCTCCAATATTAGATTAGTGATGGGAGAAGTAAATTACAAGTCATTGTTTTACTTCACTGACTCCAATATTAAGTATCTGAGGAGACAAAGGAGCTTCAAGAAGAAGCCAAACTGCGATACCTCCTCACCAAGACCCCTAATGAGGCCGATGCACCCCAAAATACATGGGAACCTGTTATTACATAGCGATCCTCAGTGCTCAGAGACACTGAGGGGAGATCACAGACCAAATTCATCCCCCCTATGGGCAGCCACGCCCCTTTGCCTAAATCCTACCCATTGCGGGCAGTAATTGTTGTATAAAAGCGCCCTAAAAATATTTATAAACTTTTTACAGGAAACTGGTGTAACTTCATTAGTACATACCTGAGGGTTTGTTACAATGTATCAGTCTATACAGTCCTCTGTGTGATAGATCCATCAGTAACACCAACGGCCCTCTCGTCTGTCATGTCAATGTGTTTAGTTGGATTTCAATGTGTTTGCATTCACATACAAGTGGGAGGTGTAATAAAATCCTGTTCACACACAGATGTATATGAACGGAGTCTAGAGAGATTCATGAAGCCAAAACTGGGAGAAAATGTAGTAATCGGATGATGTTTCTCCACTCACCAGTACAATGATGTAATCTGATACAAAGTGATACACTAATATACACCATAATATAATGTGGTACAATGTGATATAATACTATACACCACAATATAATGTGATACAATGTGATACACTAATATATATACCATAATATAATGTGATACACTAATATATATACCATAATATAATGTGATACACTAATATACACCATAATATAATGTGATACACTAATATATACCATAATATAATGTGATACACTAATATATACCATAATATAATGTGATACACTAATATATACCAAATATAATGTGAAACAATGCGATACACTAATATATACCATAATATAATGTGATACAATGTGATACACTAATATACACCGCAGTATAATGTGATACAACGTGATACAATAATATATACCATAATATAATGTGATACAATGTGATATAATACTATACACCGCAATATAATGTGATACAACGTGATATAATACGGTGCAAAGTGATACTTTATGATACAATATACTGTACAATATATGCTAGAAAAGGGGGAAGTTACTATTGGGCTCAGGATAGAGGGGGGGGGGGGCATTCTGAATATTAGGAGCCGGGATGGGGGGAAGTGAGGGGTCATACTATATACTGGGGCAGGGGTAAATGTAAAGAAAGGGGTTATCATAGTGGATACTGAGGACAGGTACAAAGGCAAAGAATTTCTCCATTTGTAGAGCTGATTGTCTGGTAACCGGCCTCTGCAGGAGCCCTTCCCCGCTGACCCTGTGCGATAGTAGAGTAGGAAGAACAATCCTAAGGATGAAAGAGAAATGAAGAAAAGAGAAGGATGTGAGGAATAAGGGAGATTAAATAAAATAAAAGGGAAAATTACAAGATAGAATAAGAAGGTAAAGAATAACAATAGTGCACAGCAGTGTAAGGCCACACCCCCAGAGCACTTGGAGAAGCTACAATCCTGGAATATAAACCCATGTATCACAGTCCAGCTGCTAGTAACATCAGGCACGGCTCCAGGTTTCAGAAGGCCCCTGGGTGACAGAACCTCAGTGGGCCCCTTTGTAGTGAAGTCACATGGCTACAAATCATAAACTAAAACAGTTGCTTGTTCCCGAAAATATTCCCTAGTTTATCATCCCAGAGAGCCCCCTGATGGTTATCTTACTATCAGACAAAGGTCTGATTACACATCACTCCAGGGATAATATCTAACACTAGGGGCAGAGAGGACAGCATTGGGCAGGCACTTGTTGGGAGAGGTAGTAACTATACATGTGAGAAACTACAACTCCTATCATGCACTCACTCTCCTCCGCTGCGTCAGTTCTTGTATTTTCTGCCCATATTGTGCACCTCGTATCCTGGACTCATTCACAGGACACTGCTGCCCTTTACGCTGCTGATATCAGAGACAATAGCGCGTCATCAGCCTTTCCGCACCTTGGTCTTCATGTCCAGCCCCTCCCCCGTCAGTCTTGTCCCTTCATGGTATAAATGATGACATAAGCCGCGTATACATAATGGCCTCTTAATAGCGGTGGGAGCAGATAATTAATCAGTTAACTGCGGGTGAAAGTCGCCATCACTGCTGCATCAATTAACCCCTTTATTGTTCACAGCGTGGAGCTAACGGGAGTCATATTCAGTTTCAGATGATGACTGAAGACACAAAAGTCAGGATCTCTCCAGAGTTTTCTTGGTGTGTGTTACTTTACGATATTGGTGAAAATAACCATAGCCATTGTGGTCATCCCCGGAATCACTGACTGTTCCTTTCACCCACAATATATTGTTCCCCTCGTCCTTCATATTCTGGATGGTCCCTTTCACCTTCCATATTCTGGATTGGTCCTCTCACCCTCCATATTCTGGATCGTTCCCCTCGCCCTCCATATTCTGGGTTGTTCCTCACTGTATCGTCCCTCTCACCCTCCATATTCTGCATTGTTCCCCTCGTCCTTCATATTCTGGATGGTCCCTCTCTGGATCGTTCTTCTCGCCCTCCATATTTTGGATTGTCCCTTTCACCTTCCATATTCTGGATCATTCCCCTCGCCCTCCATATTCTGGGTTGTCCCTCTCTGCATCGTCCCTCTCACCCTCCATATTCCAAATTGGACCCCTCGTTCCTCCATATTCCAGACTGTTCCTCTCACCCTCCATATTCTGGATCATCTCTCTCTGCATTGTTCTCCTCGTTCTCCATATTCTGGATTGTTCCTCTAACCCTCCATATTCTGGATCAGTTCTCTCATCCTCCATATTCTGGATCGTTCCCCTCGCCCTCCATATTCTGGATTGTTCCTCTAACCCTCCATATTCTGGATCAGTTCTCTCATCCTCCATATTCTGGATCGTTCCCCTCGCCCTCCATATTATGGGTTGTTCCTCACTGTATCGTCCCTCTCACCCTCCATATTCTGCATTGTTCCCCTCGTCCTTCATATTCTGGATGGTCCCTCTCTGGATCGCTCTCCTCGCCCTCCATATTTTGGATTGTCCCTTTCACCTTCCATATTCTGGATCATTCCCCTCGCCCTCCATATTCTGGGTTGTCCCTCTCTGTATCGTCCCTCTCACCCTCCATATTCCAAATCGGACCCCTCGTTCCTCCATATTTCGGACTGTTCCTCTCACCCTCCATATTCTGGATCATCCCTCTCTGCATTTTTCTCCTCGTTCTCCATATTTTGGATCGTATCTCTAACCCTCCATATTCGGTATTGTTCCCCTCGTGCTTCATATTCTGGATTGTCCCTCTCTGGATCCTTCCCCTTTCTTACACGCTCTTGCAATATCAATATTGTTTGAGTCTGCAACAAAGTTTCTGTTTTTCTTTTTCAAAAACCCGATTATCAGTGCAATTTCTTCTAAGGAGAACCATCTCACCGTAGGGTATATGGATGGCATGAAGTGCCCAACAGTGTCATATTCCCAGAAACATCTTTCCTATATGGGCTCTCAACCACTTTCTCGTTTTCTCCCGTTAATTGAATATTTATATGGGCAGCACGGTGGTTCAGTGGTTAGGTATTACAGCCTTGCAGAGCTGGGGACCTGGGTTCAAGTTCCAGAGTCAACATCAGCAAAGAGTTTGTATGTTCTCTCTGTATTTGCGTGGGTTTCCTCTGGGTCCTCCGGTTTCCTCCGACACTCCAAAACACACTAGTAGGTTAATTAGATTGTGAGCCCCTTTGGGGACAGGGACTGATTTGGCTAAAACTCTGTGCAGCGCTGCGTAATCTGTGTGTGCTATATAAATAAAGGAATTATTATTATTATATCTAAAAACTTAATTGTCTTAGCCCCAAATACATGGGTAAATTTCAAATTCATGTGGTTGTGATTAAGATACCCCAGAAACGACCCTTCTGTGCCCCTCCATACCCACACCAGGTCGTCGATATAGCGGCCAAACCACATTATTGACTCCCTGTGTGGGTTGGCATAGGAAAAATTACAATCCTCTTCCCACTGTGACATGAAGATATTTGCAAGTGAAGGGGAAAATTTCATGCAAATAATTTTCCTGTCTTTCTGTGGAAGCTCCCATAATCACCCCGTCCTCCAAATTTTTTTTTTTAGATGTGACATCCTTTTTATTTTACTTTTTTGTTGTGACATCCAAAGGTTGGATCAATGTGCAATACACAATAGGTGTTTCCTGTAATAAGGAATCGTTAAGGTTTTGGATAAGGTGGAGTCAAGTACAACAATAGATTTAGAGACGTCCATAATAAGTCCTCCTTAGGATTTTCATACAAAAGGCATCGAAAGGGTTTTTTACCAGTTAGAGGAGAGGACCTTCAACGTAAGTTATTGAACCGTGAAACCGATCATGAAAGCCGACAACCTGAAGGACTAAACAAATGATTAGACCTTATGTTGACATACTGAATAGCATTGGTACAATATTGTCCTTTTATGGCATTTATTTTTATTTTTGGTGACCTCATGGGTGTTGGTTTTCATGTTCTACCATTTTAATATAACTAATTATTTAACCAAAGCCTCAGATAACTTTTTATTTATATACGGCATAACATACACGAGTTACGGAAGTTTCGTTTTCCATCCTCATAGTAAATTGTATAGTTTGAATATTTAGACATCTTGTTTAGTGCCCATTCATTGTTTTTATATTGTTATGTACTTTTTATTATGTGTATGTATATGTTTTTACATTCCCCATTGGTGACTCAGCTGTTAGTCTACCGCCCACGTTACGGCGACTAATGCGGGTCTTTTAAATAATCTGAGCCTTGTATACATGATGAATAAGGCGCCACGTGCCGAAACGCGCGGATCATATACTTTCATGTCTACAAAAGAAGAATACTGATTCCAAATGATCTCTGCTGGATTTGTGTGCCGGATATCTTGCTACGTTCTCTACAAGTGTTGGTCCGTGGACTCCGGATGGTGTTGTGAGCAACATCTGCAGTGTTTGGTCGGTGGAGGCTTCGTCTCGTGGAGAGGGGTGAGCTGGCGTCCTGTGCCATTTCGTTCCTCTCACCTTCCCCATTCTGGATCATTTCCCTCACCCTAGATTTTCTGGACTGTACCTCCCTGGATCGTTCCACTCACCCTCCATATTCTAGATTGTCCCTTTCACCCTCCGTATTCTGGATGGTTCATCTCACCCTCCATATTCTGGATTGTCCCTCTCTGGATCATTCCCCTCGCCCTCCATATTCCATATTGTTCCTTTGACCCTCTGTACTCCGGATTGTTGCTCTCAACCTCCACATTCTGGATTATTCCCCTCACCCTCCATATTCTGTATCACACCCCTCACCCTCCATATTCCTGCTGGTGCAGTCACTGTGTACATACATGGCATTACTTATCCTGTACTGATCCGGAGTTACATCCTGTATTATACTCCACAGCTGCACTCACTATTCTTTTGCTATAGTTACTGTGCTATAGTAGAGTCAGACTGTGGTTCCTTGAGTGGACAAAAGTGGCTACTATTAATGGATCACCCTGTATTAATGGATCACCCTGTATTAATGGATCACCCTGTATTAATGGATCACCCTGTATCAGTTGACAGTTATATTCTTGTACATAGGGGCAGTATTATAGTAGTTATATTCTTGTACATAGGGGGCAGTATTATAGTAGTTATATTTACATGTGAGGCAGTATTGTAGTAATTCTTTGTGTAGGGGAATTAGTTCAGCACTTTATCTGGATAATGACTGCAGTGATGTAATAACCTGTAATGAAATTCATTTCCCTCTTTCTATCCTGATGGGAGATGATTTAGGACATGGTATATAATAATGTGTCAGTAGATTATTATTTATCAGCGCTGGGTACAGTCAGACATCACTAATGATGAGTTGTTTTATGTGCGGAGCTTTGGCTGTCGAGTGAAGTGTGAGGAACAATACACATCTGCCTGTGACACCCTCCTCATCGTCACCTCTCGCAGGATGGGGCGCACTGAGCATATGTGCGTGGGCTCGGCCCCCCAGCCCTGTCTCTGCTGTTTCGTAAATATTGTCTCCCAGAGCGATACACTGATAATGAGATGACGGTAACAATGACTATGGGTGCGCTAATTTATACAACACGTGCCAGTCCTGGGAGAGAGAAGCCTGTGCGGGGATCTGAGAGCTGCCGTGTACAGCGCCCCTTTACATGGCGAATGTGACTCACTCAGGGTAAGGCTGACGGACCGAGAGTCTGCTTACTAGAAGACACTGACATTACAAGCAGCAAGATGTAGCATCATTATGTATTAAAAATGTCTCATACAGGTAAAAATAGAAAAGCCCAATGTATAGTCCCTGGAGAGACGTGTAATCAGACCTCACACTGCTGTGCTCTCTGTAGCCAGTGTTATGTACTGTCCCTGGAGAGATATGTAATGAGACCTCACACTGCTGTGCTCTGTGCTCTCTGCAGCCAGTGTTATGTATTGTCCCTGGAGAGATGTGTAATCAGACCTCACACTGCTGTTCTCTGTGCTCTCTGCAGCCAGTGTTATGTATCATCCCTGGAGAGATGTGTAATCAGAACTCACACTGCTGTGCTCTGTGCTCTCTGCAGCCAGTGTTATGTACTGTTCCTGGTGAGATGTGTAATTAGACCTCACACTGCTGTGCTCTGTGCTCTCTGCAGCCCTCCTGCTAGTAACAACAGACACAAAGATCTGAGTACACATCTCTCCAGGGACAATACAACACTGGCTGCAGAGAGCACAGAGCACAGCAGTGTGAGGTCTGATTACAAATCTCTCCAGGGACAATACATAACACTGGCTGCAGAGAGCACAGAGCACAGCAGTGTGAGGTCTGATTACAAATCTCTCCAGGGACAATACATAACACTGGCTGCAGTCTGTATGGTCAGAATGCTCTTATTCAGCACCATGGACAGCGACTGTGCATTGTTAGAGAAGGACATTGCACATTTATACTACTTAGTCACCCAGTCTTTAAGATGGACCGTCCTTCCATTCTTTTTTTTTATTTTAAAAAATTATTTCTATTTTACTTATAAATTACCATAATTCCATAATATTCCATAACACTTTTTAAAATTTTCAATAAATGTATATTTTTCTTACATCTACTCATGTGTCTTCTCATATCAATAATATAATAGGAATATCTATCTGTATACTATATCCCCAGCACAAACCAAAAAATAACAATATATAATAATTCTACCCTCCTCTAACTCCTCTTATTTTCATTACTTAGTCACCAGTCCTCCAGATAAACCTTCCCTTCCCCCCTCCCTTCCTTCCTCCCTTCCTTCCCTTAGCCCCACATCACAAAGCTCTTCCTAGAAATACCATATGCAACATTACATTACACATCTCTGCAGGGACAATACGGTCTGCAGAGAGCACAGAGCACAGCAGTGTGAGGACACACCCCTAGTACGTTTGCTATATTCCTGGGACTATACATAACACTGGCTGCAGTTTTCATTGTCAGTCTATAGCAGTGGTTCTCAACCTTTCTAATGCTGTGACCCCGCAATACAGTTCCTCATGCTGTGGTGACCCCATCTGCTGCTGGTGCAGTCACTGTGTACATACATGACATTACTTATCCTGTACTGATCCTGAGTTACATCCTGTATTATACACCAGAGCTGCACTCACTATTCTGCTGTTAGAGAAACCTGACTGTTTCCTAAAAAGTGTAATTGTTGTAGGCAGGGGGCGTATCTAATGCTGGGTAGTACTAGGCAAGGGTCGGGAAGTGTGCCCCGCAGGGGGCGTATATTGCGTGGGTATGTACTTTGGCAGTCTGGAGTGTGACCCAGCAGGGGGTGTATCTAATGCTGGGTGTAAGGGTACTGCGCGTCCAGCGAGTGTCGCACAGGGGGTGCTTATCTATGCGGGTATTTACTGGCAGGTCTGGAGTGTGCCCAGCAGGGGGTGTATCTAGCTGGAATATGTACTGGCAGGTCTGGAATGTGCCCAGCAGGGGGCGTATCTATGATTGGTATGTACTGGCAGGTCTTGAGTGGTGGCCCAGCATGAGTAGGGTATCTATGCTTGGTCTGTACTGGCATGTCTGCGTGTTCCCAGCAGGGGGCGTATTATGCTGGGTATGTACTACTGGCCGGTCTGGAGTGTGCCCAGCAGGGGGCGTATCTATCTGGTATTGTATGACTGGCAGTTCTGGAGTGTGCCCAGCAGGGGGCGTATCTATGCTGGTTAATGTACGGGCGGTCTGGCGTGTGCCCAGGCAGGGGCGTATCATGCTGGTATGTACTGGCAGTCTGGAGTGTGCCAGCAGGGGGCGTATCTATCTGGTTATGTACTGTCTAGGGTCTGGCGTGTGCCCTCTCGGGGCGTATCTATCTATTGCTCGGGTCTGTACTTCAGGTCTGGAGTGTTGTCCAGCAGGGGGCGTATCTATGCTGGTTGTACTGTCGTGGCAGTGGGTCTGGAAGCGTGCCCCGCAGGGTGGCGTATCTATGCTGGGTATGTACTGGCAGTCGGGTGGTCCCGCGGGGCGTATCTATGCTGGGTTGTCCTGGCCAGGTCTGGAGGTTCCCAGCAGGGGCGTATCTATGCTGGGCTATGATACTAGCAGGTTTCTGGAGTGTCCCACAGGGGGCGTATCTATGTCCCCTGGGTATGAAACCTGGCAGTGTCTTGAGTGTGCCAGCAGGGGGCGTAGCTATGCGCGTATCGTACTGCTGGCAGGTCTGTGGAGTGGTGCCCAGCAGGGGGCGTATCTATGCTCGGTATGTACTGGCAGGTCCTGGAGTGTGCCCGTCACGGGGGCGTATCTATGCTGGGAATCTAGTACTGGCAGGTCCTGAGAGTGTGGGCCCAGCATGGGGCTAATCATATGCTGGGTATTTTGGCAGGTCCTGGATTGTGCCCAGCATTGGGGCGTATCTATGCTGGGTATTATCGGCAGGTCATTGAGAGTGTGCCACAGCCGGGGCGTATCTGTGCTGGGTAGTGTGCTTGGCAGTCTGGAATGTGCCCCATGGCCGGGGGCGTATCGATGCTGGGTATGTACTGGGCAGGGTCTGGGCGTGGTGCCCAGAGGGGGCGTATCTAATGCTGGGTATGTACTCTCTGGCAGGCTGGAGTGTCCCAGCAAGGGGGCTATCTAGCTGGGTATGTACTGGGCAGTCTGGAGTGTTCCGCAGCAGGGGTCGTATCTAGCTGGGTATGTACTGCAGGTCTGGAGTGTGCCCAGCAGCTGGGCGTATCTATGCTGGTTATGTACCTTGGCAGGTCTGGAGTGTTGCCAGCAGGGGGCGTAATCTGATGTGGGTTAGTACTGGCAGTCTGAGTTTGTCCAGCAGGGCGGCGCGTATCTATGCTGGGTATTACTGGGAGCAGGGGTCGGAGTTGCCCAGCAGGGGCGTATTATGCTGTGTATGTACTGGCAGGTCTGGAGCTGTGCCCAGCAGGTCGTATCTATGCTGGGTATTACTGGCCGCTCTGGACTTGTGTGCCGCAGGGGGCCTATCGATGCTGGGTATGTACTGGCAGGTCTGGAGTGTGCCCAGCAGGGGGCGTATCTAGCAGGGTATTTACTACTTGGAGGATCTTGAGTGTGCCAGCAGGGGTGTGTATCTATTGCTGGATTGTACTTGCAGGTCTGGACTGTGCCCAGCAGGGCGTATCTTTGATGGTATGCTACTGTGGCAGGTCGAGTGTTGCCTCACCATAGGGCGTATCTAATGCTGGGTATTACTTAGGCAGGTCTAGGGCGTGTTCCCAGCAGGGGGCGTATCTATGCTGGGTTGTACTGCAGTTCTGGATTGGCCACATCACTGTGGGGGCGTATCTATGCTGGGGTACTACGTGGGGCAGGGCTGGGATTGGTCCCAGCAGGGGGCGTATCTAATGCTGGGATGTTACTGGCAGGTCTGGCGTGTGCCCATCAGGGGGCGTATCTATGCGGGGTATGTCCTGGCCAGGTCTTGAGTGTGCCCAGCAGGGGCGTATCTATGCTGGTTGTACTGGCAGGTTCTGGAGTGTGCCCAGCATGGGGGGCGTATCTATGGCTGGGTAGGTACTGGGGCAGGTCTGAGTGGTGTCCATCAGGGGGCGTACTCTGCTGGGTATGTCTGGCAGGTCGGAGTGGTGCCCAGCCAGGGTCTGGGCGTATCCTAGTGCTGTGGGTATGGACTGGCAGGTCTGATGAGCTGGTCCAGCAAGGGGGCGTATCTAGGCTGGGTATGTCACTAGCCGGCAGGCTTCTTTGGAGTGTGCCCAGCCGGGGGGCGTATCTATGCTGGGTAGGGTAACTGGCAGGTCTGTGATGTGTCCGCAGCAGGGGCGTATCTATCTGTGTAATGTCACTTGCAGGTCTGGAGTGTGCCCAGCGGGGGCGTATCTATGCTGGGTATGTACTGGCAGGTCTGGAGTGTGGCTCTAGCAGGGGGCGTATCTATGCCTGGGTATGTTACCGGCAGGTCTGGAGTGTGCCCAGCAGGGGCGCTATCTATGCGCGGGGGTGGGGGTATGGTACTCGCAGGTCTGAGTGTGGCCCAGCAGGGGCTTAATCTATGCTGGGAATGTACTGGCATGTCGGGAGTGGTGCCCAGTCAGCGGGCCGTATCTCCTATGATCTGGGTAATGTACTGGCAAGGTCGGCAGTGTGCCCAGCATGTATGGGCGTATCTCTGCTGGTTATGTACTTAGTCAGGTCTGGAGTGTGCCCAGCAGGGCGTATCTATGCTGGGTATGTGCTGGCAGAGTCTGGAATGTGGCCCCGCAAGGGGGCGTATCTATGGCTGGAGGTACTGGCAGGTCGGGCCGTTTCCCAGACAGGGCCGTATCTAATGGCTGGTTATGTACTGGCAGGTCTGGAGTGTGCCCAGTCAGGGGCGTATCATGGCTGGGTATGTAGCGTGGGCAAGGTCTTGATGTGCCCAGGCAGGGGGCGTATCTCTGCATGGGTAATGGTAACTGGCAGGTCTGGCGATGTGCCGCAGCAGGGGCGTAATCTATTGGCGTGGTATGACTGGCAGTTCTGGGTGGTGCCCAGCAGTGGGCGTATCTATGCTGGGTATGTACTGGCAGGTCTGGAGTTGCCAGCAGGGGCGTCTCTATGCTGGGTATGGACTGGCAGGTCTGGAGTGTGCCCAGCAGGGCGCTAGCGTGTTTGCGTGTGGTGTGTACTTGGCAGGTCGTGGTGAGTCGTGCCCAGCAGGGGGCCGATCTATGCGGGTATGTACTGGGCAGGTCCCGGCGTGTGCCCACAGGGGGGCGTAATCTCTGCTGGGTATGTACTGGCATGTCTGGAGTGTGCCCCCGCAGGGGGCCAGGTATCCTCTCTGCTGGTATTACTGGCAGGTCCTGGAGTGTGGCCCAGCAGGGGCGTATCTATGGCTGGGTATGTCTGGCAGGTCTGGAGGTGTGCCCAGCAGAGGGCGTTCTTGCTGGGTATGTACTTCGGGAGTCGGGAGTGTGCCCAGCAGGGGGCGATCTATGCTGGGTATGTACTTCGGCCGGTCTGGAGTGTGCCCAGCCAGGGGGTGTATCTATCTGGGTCCTGTACTGGCAGGTCTGGCGTGTGCCAGCAGGGGGCAGCTTATCTACTGCTGGGTATGACTGCCACCGTCTTGAGTGTGCCCCAGCAGGGGGTGTATCTTATGCTGGGTATGTACCTCGGGCGGTCTGGCCTGTGGCCCCATCGCAGCTGATAGGCGATATGCTGGGATGTACTAGGTGCAGGTCTGGATGTGCCCAGCAGGGGGGGGCGTCCATCTTAGCTGCTGGTGGGTATGTACTGTGTGCAGGTCTGGAGTGTGCCCAGCAGGGGGTCGTATCTATGCTGGGTAGTACTGGCAGTTCTGGAGTGTGCCCGCAGGGGGTTAATCTATGCTGGGTAGTACTGGCAGGTCTGAGTGTGCCAGCACATGGGGCGTATCTATGCTGTGTATTACTGGCAGGTCTGGAGTGTGCCCATAGTGGGCGTATAATATGCTGGATAGTTACTCTGCAGGTCTGGAGTTTGGCCCAGCAGGGGGCGTATTCTAAATGCTGGGTATGTACTGGCAGGTCTGGAGTGTGTGCCCAGCATGGGCGTATCATGCTGGGATGTACTGGCAGTCTGGAGTGTGCCCAGCAGGGGGGGTAATCTATGCTGGGTCTGTAACTGGCAGCTGGAGTGTGGCCCAGCAGGGGTGGTATCTATGTCTGTGTATGTACTGCAGGATCTGGAGTGGTGCCCAGCAGGGGGCTAATCTATGCTGGGCCTGTACTGGCGGTCTGGAGAGGTGTGCCCAGCAGGGGCTTAGCTATGCTGGTATGTACTGGCAGGTCTGGAATGTGTCGCAGCAGGGGGGCGTATCTAGGCTGGGTTATGTACTGGCAGGTCTGGAGTGTGCACGCAGGGGGCTTTCTATGCTGGGTATGGTACTGCAGGTCGGGAGTGTGCCCGCAGGGGGTGTATCTATCGCTTGTGTAATGTACTGGCAGGTCTGGAGTGGTGCCCAGCAGGGGGACGTATCGATGCTGGGTTATGTACTGGCAGGTCGGAGTGTGCCCAGCAGGGGGCGTATCATGCTGGTAATGTACTGGCAGGTCTGGAGTGGTTGCCCAGCAGGGGGGCGTATCTATTGCTGTGTTATGGTACTGGCGTCTGGAGTGTGCCCAGCAGGGGGCCCCGTATCTATGCTGGTGGTAAGTAGCTAGGCAGGTCTGGATGTGCCCAGCAAGGGGTGTCCTCTATGCTGGTATGTACTGGCAGTCCTGGAGTGTGCCCATGCAGGGTGACGTATCTAGCTGTGTATGTACTGGCAGGTCTGTAGTGTGCCCATCAGGGGGCTCATCTATGCTGGTATAGTACTGGCAGGTCACTGGAGGTGTGCCCAGCAGGGCGTATATAGTCTGGGAAATGTACTGGCAGGTTCTGGAGTGGCCCAGCAGGGGCGTCTCTATGCTGGTTATGTACTGTGCAGGTCTGGAGTTGCCCCGTAACAGGGGGGCGTATCTATGCTGTGTATGTACTGGCAGGTCTGGAGTGTGCCCAGCAGGGGGCCGTAATATGCTTTGATAGTTTACTGGCAGTTCTGGAGTGTGCCCAGCATGGGGCGTAATCTATGCTGGTATGTTACCTGGCAGTCTCGAGTGGGCCAGCATGGGCGTATCCTATGCTGGGTATGTACTGGCGTTCTGGAGTGTGCCAGCAGGGGGTTTATCTATGCTGGGTATTCGGGCAGGTCCTGGAGTTGTGCCCATCAGGGGGCGTATCTATGCTGGGTATGTAATGGCAGGTCGGATTGTGCCCAGCAGGGGGTATCTTATGCTGTGATGTACGGCAGGTCGGAGTGGTGCCCAGCAGGGGGGCGTATATATGCTGGCTAGTTCCTGGCGTTCTGGAGTGTGCCCCAGCAGGGGGTGTCTCTATCTGGGTTAATGTCCTGGCGTCTGGAGTGTGCCCAGCAGGGGGCGTATCTTGCTGGGTATGTAACTGCAGGTCTGTAGTGTGCCCAGCAGGGGGCGTATCTTAATGCTGGGTATGTACTGCAGGTCTTGGAGTGTGTCCACAGGGGGCGTATCTATTCTGGGTAAGTACTGGCAGGTCGGGATGTGCCCGCGGGGGGTGTATCTATGCTGTGTATGTACTGGCAGGTCTGGAGTGTGCCCAGCAGGGGGCTTATCTATGCTGGGTATTTCCTGATGCATGTCTGGAGTGTGCCCAGCAGGGGGTTGTATCTATGCTGTGTATGTACTGGCAGGTCTGGAGTTGGCCCAGCGGTGGGGCGTATCTATGCTGGGTATGTACTTGCAGGTCTTGAGGTGCCCGCAGGGTGATCTATGCTGGGTAATGTACTTGGCAGTGCTGGAGTTGTGCGCGCAGTGGGGGCGTATCTATGCTGGGTATGTACTGGCAGGTCTGGAGGTGCCCAGCAAGGGGGCGTCTCTATGCTGGGTATGTACTGCAGGTCTGGAGTAGTGCCCGCAGGGGCGTATCTATGCTGGGTAGGTAAACTGGCAGGTCTGGAGTGTGCCCAGCAGGGGGCGATATATGCTGGGTATGTACTGGCAGGTCTGGAGTGTGCCCAGCAGGGTGCCGTATCTATGCTGGGTAAGAACTGCAGGTTCTTGAGTGTGCCCAGCAGGGGGCGCTCATGCTGGGTACGAACTGGCAGGTCTGGATGTTCCCAGCAGGGTGTTGTATCTATTGCTGGGTTTAATGGTACTGGCAGTCTGAGTGCCCCAGCGGGGGCGTATCTATCTGTGTATTACTGGCAGGTCTGGAGTGTGCCCATCCGGGTGTATCTATGCTGTGTATGTACTGGCAGGTCTGGAGTTTGCCCAGCAGGGGGCGTATCTATGGCTGGGTATGTCTGGCGGTCTGGAGTGTGCCCCCAGCGGGGGCGTATCTATGCTTGGGTAAGTACTTAGCATGTCTGGAGTTTGCCAGCAGGGGCGTATCTAGCTTGGTATGTACCTGGCTTGTCGGGAAGTGTGCCCCATCGGGTCGTATCTATGCTGGGTATTTACTGGCGGTCTTGAGTTGTGCCCAGGCAGGGGCGTATCTATGCTGGGTATGTACTTGGCAGGTCTGGATGTGCCGAGCAGGGGGGGCGTATCTTATGGCTGGTATGTAACTGGGCAGGGTCTGGAGTGTGCCCAGCATGGGGCGTCATCGATGCTGGGATGTAATTGGCAGGTCTGGAGTGGTGCCCAGCAGGGGGCGTTTTGCTGGTTGTACTGGCAGGTCTGGCGTGTCCCCGCCGGGGGTCGTTCTAAATGCTGGTATGTACTGGCAGTTCTGGAGTGTGCCCAGCAAGGGCATCTATGCTGGGTATGTACGGCAGGTCTGGAGTGTGCCCAGCAGGGGGCGTATCTATGCTGGGTCTGGTACGGCAGGTCGGGATGGTGCCCCAGCAGGGGCTATATATGCTGGGTATGTACTTCCGGCAGTCTGGATGTGCCCTGCAGGGTGCGTACTATGCTGGGAATTTCTGGCATGTTCTGGAGTGGCCCAGCAGGGTGGCGTATCTATGCGTGTATTTACTGGCAGTCTGTAGTAGTGCCCCAGCAGGGGGCGTATCTAGGCTGGTGGTAATGTCTGGCAGGTCTGGTGATTGTGCCATCAGGGGCGTAATCTTGCTTGGTATGTACGGCATTTCTGGAGTGTGCCCCAGCGGGCGTATCTATGCTGGGTATGTCTGGCAGGTCTGGAGTGTGCCCAGCCCAGCAGGGGCGTATCTATGCTGGGTATGTAACTGGGCATGGGGTTCTGGAGTGTGCCCAGCAGGGGGTGTATCTATGATGCTGTGTATGTACTGGCGGTCTTGAGTGTGCCCCAGCATGGGGCGTATCTATATGCGGTATGTACTTACTGGAGGTCTGGAAGTGTGCCCGCAGGGGCGTATCTAATGCTGGGTATTACTGGCCTGTCTGGTGTGCCAGCAGGGGGCGTATCTATGCTGGTATGTACAACTGGCAGGTCTGCGTGTGCCCAGCATGTGGCGTTCTCACGTCTCCTGCTATGTATGATACACTACCTGCCAGGGGGGGGGGGGGTGGGTGTGAATGTCGGTCCTCCTCATAACAGTTCGTGCTGACACAATGACGCTGTTTTGTTTCCTCTTTCTTCAAAACATCCTTTCCAGACGGGTATAACGGCGATCACGAGTCCATGCCGGCCGGGGCTCATCCATGAGGAGAACCTGCAGGAAACTGGATACAATGGACGAGGATTGTCATGGAACATCTGCTCCAAGCCTCACACAAATCACTCACATGTTCCACAACACAACAGGAAGTGCTCATAGGGAGAGGAGATGTAATACAATCACATCTTCTAATTAAACACCCTTCATTATACACCGAGCTGCACTCACTATTCTGCTGCTGGTGCAGTCACTGTGTACATACATGACATTACTTATCCTGTACTGATCCGGATTTTACATCCTGTATTATACCCAGAGCTGCACTCACTATTCTGCTGCTGGTGCAGTCACTGTGTACATACATGACATTACTTATCCTGTACTGATCCTGAGTTACATCCTGTATTATACTCCAGAGCTGCACTCACTATTCTGCTGCTGGTGGCAGCCACTGTGTACATACATGCATTACTATCCTGTACTGATCCTGAGTTCATCCTGTATTATACCCCAGAGCTGCACTCACTTTCTGCTGCTGGTGCAGTCACTGTGTACATACATGACATTACTTATCCTGTACTGATCCTGAGTTACATCCTGTATTATACCCCAGAGCTGCACTCACTTCTGCTGCTGGTGCAGTCACTGTGTACATACATGACATTACTTATCCTGTCCTGATCCTGAGTTACATCCTGTATTATACCCCAGAGCTGCACTCACTATTCTGCTGCTGGTGCAGTCACTGTGTACATACTGACATTACTTATCCTGTACTGATCCTGAGTTACATCCTGTATTATACTCCAGAGCTGCACTCACTATTTGCTGCTGGTGCAGTCACTGTGTACATACATGACATTACTTTATCCGTACTGATCCTGAGTTACTCCTGTATTTCCCAAGCTGCACTCACTATTCTGCTGCTGGCAGTCACTGTGTACATACAGGACATTAACTTATCCTGTACTGATCCTGAGTTACATCCTGTATTATACTCCCAGGCTGCACTCACTATTCTGCTGCTGGTGCAGTCACTGTGTACTACATGACATACTTATCCTGTACTGATCTGAGTTACATCCTGTATTATACCCGAGCTGCCCTCACTATTCTGCTGCTGGTGCAGTCACTGTGTACATACATGACATTACTTATCCTGTACTGATCCTGAGTTACATCCTGTATTACTCCAGAGCTGCACTCACTATTCTGCTGCTGGTGCAGTCACTGTGTACATACATGACATTACTTTCCTGTACTGATCCTGATTTACATCCTGTATTATACCCCAAGGTTCACTCACTATCGGCTGCTGGTGCATTCACTGTGTTACATGACATGACATTCTTATCCTGTACTGTCCTGATTACAACATCCTTTATTATACCCCAGAGCTGGCAACGCACTATTCTGCTGCTGGTGCAGTCACTGTGTACATACATGACATTACTTATCCTGTACTGATCCTGAGTTACATCCTGTATTATACTCCAGAGCTGCACTCACTATTCTGCTGCTGGTGCAATCACTGTGTACATACATAACATTACTTATCCTGTACTGATCCTGAGTTACATCCTGTATTATACCCCAGAGCTGCACTCACTATTCTGCTGCTGGTGCAGTCACTGTGTACATACATGACATTACTTATCCTGTACTGATCCTGAGTTACATCCTGTATTATACCCCAGAGCTGCACTCACTATTCTGCTGCTGGAGCAGTCACTGTGTACATACATGGCATTACTTATCCTGTACTGATCCTGGGTTATATCCTGTATTATACTCCAGAGCTGCACTCACTATTCTGCTGGAGCAGTCACTGTGTACATACATGACATTACTTATCCTGTACTGATCCTGAGTTACATCCTGTATTATACCCCAGAGCTGCACTCACTATTCTGCTGCTGGTGCAGTCACTGTGTATATACATGACATTACTTATCCTGTACTGATCCTGAGTTACATCCTGTATTATACTCCAGAACTGCACTCACAATTCTGCTGTGGGTGCAGTCACTGTGTACATACATGACATTACTTATCCTGTACTGATTCTGAGTTACATCCTGTATTATCTCCAGAGCTGCACTCACTATTCTGCTGCTGGTGCCTATTAGTTTTCGCCATTGTGTACACAAGACCTGAAATCATTACTTATCCATTGTATGATGCATGGAGTTACATTACTCATGAGCGATGTAATTCATACAACAACCCAGAGCTAGCATGATCTCACTATTATCCTTGCCCTGTAGCGATTGCAGGTCTGCTGCTTGCGACGTTTACAGTACCTTGACATCCTTATCCTGTACTGATCTGAGTTACATCCTGTATTATACTCCCCAGCTGCACTCACATATTCTGCTGCTGGTGCAGTCACTGTGTACATACATGACATACCTTATCCTGTACTGATCCTGAGTTACATCCTGTATTATACCCCAGAGCTGCACTCACTATTCTGCTGCTGGTGTAGCGTATATGTGTTCTATAGACATGTACTAATTAATATATCATGTATATCTGATCCTTGAGTATCCGATGTCCTTATTATATATACACTTTCCAGAAGACTTGCAAGGCTCACCTATTCTGCTGCTGTGTGCACAAGTCAACTGTGGTCCACTACATGACTTACTTATCCAGGTGTATAACTTGATCCTGAGTTTACATCCTGTATATATCCCCAGAGGTGAGCCAATTACTCAACTATTCTGCTTGGTGACAGTCACTGTGTACATACATGACATTACTTATCCTGTACTGATCCTGAGTTACATCCTGTATTATACCCCAGAGCTGCACTCACTATTCTGCTGCTGGTGCAGTCACTGTGTACATACATGACATTACTTATCCTGTTCTGATCCTGAGTTACATCCTGGCCATGGGCCCCCTAGATGACTGGGGCCCAGGGCTATTACCCATACTTACCACTTCATATGTAGCATCCTAGCCTAGCCTTCTCTTGGGGCCTGGAGGCAGCCGGGCCTAGAATTCCCGTAGTGGCTGGTGGTTGCGGCCTAGGCACGCTATTGTCACGGTGCTTGGTATGGGGACCGGAGGGATGTCCTACAGCCTGGCAGCTCTCCAGCAGGTGGTGTGTGCAAGAAATATGGAGGGAGAGGCTGATGTACTGGTTCTCCCTGGGGCAACTCCTCAGGTGTCCACAGGATGAGTCCCTGGGTAATGGTTGGGGAAGACCGTGGTGGTAACAGCCGTATCCAGGGATCAGATGGAGGCAACGTTGTGCAAATCAACTCACGGTTCTTTATTGAACAACAGGTAGTAGCGCCGTCATGCAACATTGTCTAGAAATATAAATATTAAAAATCTAGCAGTCACATGACCCCAAAGCAAAAAGTTTGTGCGGACCACCCAGACCACCTCAACTCACACCCCAGACAGGTTAGTATGGCCATGGCTAAAGGGATTTTGCAATTGTGGAATATAAATCCATATACGTAACACTGACTGCAGAGAGCACAGCAGTGTGAGGACAGGCCCCTAGTGTCCTTGGAGAAGCTACAATCCTGGAATATAAATCCATATTTCACAGTCCTGCTGCTACTAACGCCATACCCATCTTTCCAGGGACAATACCTAACACTGACTGCACAGAGCACAGCAGTGTGAAGACAGACCTCCAGTGTCCTTGGAGAAGCTACAATCCTGGAATTTAAATCCATATTTCACAGTCCTGGTGCCAGTAACAACATACACAAAGCTTACATATCTCTCAAGGGTCAATACTTATCTGCAGAGAGCACAGAACACAGCAGTGTAAGGACAGGTCCCCAGTGGATTTGGAGAATCTACAATCCTGGAATATAACTCCCTATTTCAAAGTCCTGCTGCCACTAACTGAATACACAGATGACACATCTTTACACGGACAATACGTAACACTGTCTCCAGAGAGCACAGGGCACAGCAGTGTGAAATATAGATTCATACCTCAGGAGTGTGAAATTATCCGCACACTTCTGCTGCTTCTAACAATATTCACATATGTATGATGAAACATCTGTCCAAGGAGACTACGTAACGTTGGCTGCACAGAGCACAGCAGTGTGAGGACACATTCCCAGTGCACTTGGAGACCCTATGAAAAAAATTAATATATCACAGTCCTGCTGCTACTACCAACATACACAAAGGTCTGATTGCACATCTCTACATCTTGGGGTGCGGGGCTGGACGTTGCTGGGGTCTGTGGTCTTGGGCAGACTTTAGTTTGTATGGTATTTATTCCCGTTGCTAATCAGTGAGTTATGAATGTGAAATGATATCAGCTCCAGGAGATAGCGAGAGGGCGTTGGGCATCAGCCAAAGTATTACAGCGTGTGGCGGGTGAGAGGATACAGTATACGGATATCATGTATCCTATATATATATTCTAAGTCATTGGGGCTCATTTACTTACCCGGTCCAGTCGCAATCCCGCGGCGCGTTCTCCGATGAGGATTGGGGTCTGCCGGGATTTACTAAGTTTGTGCGCCCAGTATCCACAAGGTGTCGCTGCTGCGCTGAAGTCCGCCGGAGTTCACCTTCTTCTTCCCGGTGCAGGTAAGTGCTGATCTTGCGACACAAATTCTTTTTTAAATTCCAAGTTTTTTCCGAATCGACCGGGTTGTCCGACGGCCTCGCCCCCCAGATTTCTGTTGCGTGAAAGCCGGCGCCGATGCGCCACAATCCGTTCGCGTGAGCCAAAATTCCTGGGGCAATTTGGCGCAAATTGTAAATCGCCGGGAAACCTGACGAAAGTGCACGATTCGGACCCTTAGTAAGTGAGCCCCATTGTCTCACATAGAGACTCACATACATAGGAGCCATGAGCACCATTTACTTCTTCCCCTCCAGATTCTTCTATTATTGGCTTATTTCCCATGTAATTATAATATTCGTCAGGAAAGTCCTAGGTCACTGAATCTGATGCCAACCCTTGTATAACTGCCATGGAGGGTCCAAGTCACCGCATACAGATTAGACCCTATTCCTCTGCGCCCACTCCAGGTCATCTATGCCCTTCTAATCATCCTGTCCTTGTACTCTAATCTGCCCACTCCTGTGATTGACTTGGTCTCCCTCTTCTGCACCCGCACTAGTTCATCTATGTTTTTTCTGATGAGCCTGTCCTTGTACTCTAATCACCCCATTCCCTTAATTACCTTGATCACCCTCCTCTGTACCCGCTCTAAGGGATTCCCTTAATTACCTTGATCACCCTCCTCTGTACCCGCTCTAAGGGAATTGTTGCCTTCTGATAAGCCTGTTCTTGTACTATAATCCCCCCCATACCCCTAATCACCTTCATCACCCATTGCTGTATACATTCTGTGTTAGTTATGTCCTTCTGATAAACCTGTTCTTGTACCCTAATGCCACCCATCCCCCCGATCACCCACCTCTGCACCCCCTCTGGTTCACCTATGCCTTCTGAACACACACAAGAAAAAGGATACCGGAGACTCCAGGGGGACCCTACAATGGACAGAGGCCACACAGAGTGTCAGAGGGTAACAAGTGACCATCACTGATCCTGTATTATACACCAGAGCTGCACTCACAGTCCTGCTGCTGGTGCAGTCACTGCTGTTACATACATGAAATTACTATCCTGTACTGACTGAGTTACATCCTGTCTTAGACTTCCAGAGCGCACTTCAACTATCTGCTGCTGGTACAATCACTGTGTACATACATGACATTACGTATCCGGTACTGATACTGAGTTACATCCTGTACTTATATCCCAGGAGCGCAGTCATCATTCTGCGGGTGGTGCAGTCACTGGGTACACATGACATTACTTATCCTGACTGACATGAGGTACATCCTGTATTATTACTCCAGAGCTGCACTCCACTATTTCTGCGGCTGCTGGTGCCAGTCACTGTGGTATATACAGGACATACTTATCCGTACTGATCCTGAGTTACATCCTGGATATATTCCCAGAAGCTGCAGTCCACTATTCTGCTGGTGGGGCAGTCACTGTGTACAACATGGACAATGATGATCCTGTAATTGATCCCGAGTTTAATTCCTGTATTATACCCCAGGCTGCACCATATTCTGCCTGCTGGGGCAGTCATCTGTGCTACATCCAGGAAACATTATATCCGGTACTGATCCTGAGTTACATCCTGGATTATCTCAGAGCTGCACTCACTATTCTGCTTCTGGTGCAGTCACTGTGGACATACATGAAATTACTATCCTTGTATGATCCTGAGTTAATCCTGTTATATGCCCCAGAGCTGCACTCACTATTATGCGGGTTGGTTTGCAGTCACTGTGACAGTACATGACATTACTATCCTGACTGAATTCATGTGTACATCCAGTATTTTATACGCCAGCGCTGCACTCACTATCGTGCTGGTGCAGTCACTGTGTACATACATGACATTACTTATCCGTACTGATCCTGAGTTACACATGTATTATTACCCAAGGCTGCACTCACTATTCTGCTGCTGGTGCATGTCACTGTGTACATACTGACATTACTTATCCTGTACTGATCTGAGTTCATGTCCTGATTATCCTAGATATCAACCTCAACCGCAGCCAGGAATAGTGAAGTGCAGCTCAGGAGTATGCTTGTGTACCTGTAGTCTATCATACATAGGTAGTTCTGACAATGACCGTATATTCGGGAGCAACATTCTCCCCGTCGTGTGTCTGTTGGAGGCTCCATATGGCAGGAACTGTCATTCGGATCTTTGGGCTGGAATGTACCACGTACGGTGCTCTATCCGATGGCCCTTGCCATGTTGCACCGGGTTATGATTGAATGGAGCAGTTTGGGAGAGGGGGGGCGCTTGGTTATATTAATTGCTGTAACAGTCACATTGTCATCCGAGGCATGCGGGTGACGGCCGCCACCTCGCACCATCACGTCTCTCTGGAATGTGGGTGGATCCATCAGCCGCTCAGGGCGCATTTCTTCTTATTATTGTATTCTCTATTATATTTACCAGATGTGAGTTCTTACTCACGGCCGGGAGGATGGGGGACCTTGATGAGGATAAATGACTTATATCTATGCGCTATACAGGCACACAACAAGTAACCCCTTCTTCCCAGGGCAGTCTGTGTGTAGCAGACCCCCGGGCGAGGATTATATATAACAGACGTCTTCTCCATATGTGGGGGTGTGATGGTTCTGCTGAATCATGGAAATAGACCACAAGCTCGCTACATGTAGCGCGCTGCCAAAATTGTCTGAATATTAAATGATTAAAAATCTAGGCAGTACATGACCCCATAGCAAAAAGTTGTGCAGGACAACTCAACTCACACCACCAGGCAGGGTAATATGGCCATAGCTTACAGGGTGGTTTTGCAATCTGTGGATATACATCCATATTTCACGTCATGCTGCCTACTAACACCATACAATCTCTCCAGGGACAATAACCTAACAATAGGAAGCCACAGGAAGCCACAGCAGTGTGAGGACAGACTCCGGGTCTTGGAGAGATACAATCCTGGAATCTAAATCCATATTCCCAGTCCTGGTGCCAGTAACAAACATTTTGTTTTGCACAAGTCTCTCAAGGGTCAATACTAAAACTATCGGCAGAGAGAAAAGAGCACAGCAAGGTGGAGGACAGGCCCTCAGGGATCGAATTGGAGAAGAGAAGACAAGAAGCTACAAAACCTAGAATATAACTCCATATTTCAGAGTCAATGTGCCACTTAATAATACACAGGTGACACATCTTTACCTGCGAACAATACGTAACACCTGGGTTACAGAGAGCACAGGGCACCGCAGTGTGAAATCTAGATTCATACCTCAGGAGGGTGAAATTATCAAGGAGAATACGTAACGTTGGCTGCAGAGAGCACAGAGCACAGCAGCGTGAGGGAACACATTCCCAGGTGGCACTTGGAGAACTATGATAAATTCAGATCTCACAGTCCTGCTGCTACTACAAAAACAGGTTTGCCAAATAATCTAAATCTTGGGGTGAGGGGGATGGGGCTGAAGTTGCTGGGGGTATGTGTTCTTTGGCAGATCTTAGTTGGTGTATGGCGATTATCCAGTGATAATCAGGGAGTTATGATCTGAAATTAGATCAGCTCCAGGAGATGGTGAGAGGGGAGTTGGGCATCAGCCAAGGATTACAGGCATGTGGCGGGTGAGAGATACAGGATACGGATCATGTATCATATAATATCATTCTGAAGTCATTGGGGAAATTTAATTACCGCGTCCAGTCGCAATCACGTGGCACGTTCATCCGACGAGCAGGATTGGGTATTCGGATTTACTAAGGCGTGCACCCAAGAGATCACCAGGTGTCGATGTGTGCTGCGGCCGAATGGTCCGCCGGGGAGGCACCTTTTCTCCCGGTGCAGGTAAGTGCTATCTTGAGAAAACAAAGTCCTTTTTTAAAGTCCAAGTTTTCCGAATCAATGGGTTGTTCGACGGCACGCCCCCCACGATTTCTGTTTGAGGTGAATGAGAAAGCGCGCGAGAGCCCCAATCCGTCGCCGTGTGCCAACATCCAGGGCAATCGGACCAAACAACCGGAAACATGACGAAGTGCGGCGTGTCGGGACCCTTAGTATAGTGAGCCAACATTGTCTCACTCATAAGACTAGATACATGGAACATGATGGAGAGGTAAAATTTTATTTACTTCTTCACCTCCAGGATTGCTTTATTTGGGTAGTTAAACGAGTTACTTATTATATTGGTCAGGAAAGTCATGAGGGTCACCGAATCTGATGCATCCCTGCATAACAGCAAAGGGAGGGTCCAGTAACGAAGACAGAATCTAAGGAACCTACTATGCGCCACTCCAGGTCATCTATGACTTCTAATCATCCTGTCATCGCACTCTACTTGCAAACTGTGACTGACTGTCGCCCTATTCTCACCCGCTGTAGTTCAGCTATGTTTTTTGTGAGCTGCCGTACCTATTACCCCTCCCTATACTGATACACCCTCATCCTGTACGCTCTTAAAGGGCATTGGCCTTGATAAGAAGCCAGTTTTTGAATATATCCCCATACCCGACACATTCATACCCCACCAGGTAGCCTTGTGTAGGATATGTCTTCTGCAAACATGGGCTTTACTAATCCCACCCTGCCACCCCGATCACTCACTTGCACACCGGGCTAT
>WNYA01000527.1:7770-30035 GCA_019512145.1 Engystomops pustulosus | reverse complement strand
TTATAGCGGGAGGCCGGGACAAGGATCTGCACATGTTATAGCGGGAGACCTGGATAAGGATCTGCACATGTTATAGCGGGAGGCCGGGACACGGATCTGCACATGTTATAGCGGGAGGCCGGGACACGGATCTGCACATGTTATAGCGGGAGGCCTGGATAAGGATCTGCACATGTTATAGCGGGAGGCCTGGATAAGGATCTGCACATGTTATAGCGGGAGGCCGGGACACGGATCTGCACATGTTATAGCGGGAGGCCGGGCTGCTGCAGACTCTGGAAAATGCCGGTTATGGTTCAATGACCTGGGATTGGGAGACGGTCAGTGATAAATCTGAAATTCCTTGGGTCTTATTCACTGGGAGGGGTTGGTCATTTTATTGCACATTTGTTAAGAACATTCCTTTGTTACAAAGTTGCAACCTTTCTAAATTACAAAAAAAATGTCAATTTTAAACTTTTGAAGTTATACATTTATGTTATAATTGTTAATGTCTGACTACAACTTTATATGTATCCAGTTCCTGTTGAGACCTCTGTATCTCTTTGGTTATAGAATACAATAATGTGCCGGACCTCATACAGTATGAGAGTATGAGCGGAGTGCATGTGCCGGAGCTCGTACAGTATGAGAGTATGAGCGGAGTGCATGTGCCGGAGCTCGTACAGTATGAGGGCCGGGCTGCTGCAGACTCTGGAAAATGCCGGTTATGGTTCAATGAACTGGGATTGGGAGACGGTCAGTGATAGATCTGAAATTCCTTGGCTCTTATTCACTGGGAGGGGTTGGTCATTTTATTGCACATTTGTTAAGAACATTCCTTTGTTACAAAGTTGCCACCTTTCTAAATTTCCAAAAAATGTGAATTTTAAACTTTTGAACTTATACATTTATGTTATAATTGTTAATGTCTGACTACAACTTTATATGTATCCACTTCCTGTTGAGACCTCTGTATCTCTTTGGTTATAGACTACAATAATGTGCTGAGCGGAGTGCATGTGCCGGAGCTCGTACAGTATGAGAGTATGAGCGGAGTGCATGTGCCGGAGCTCGTACAGTATGAGAGTATGAGCGGAGTGCATGTGCCGGAGCTCGTACAGTATGAGAGTATGAGTGGAGTGCATGTGCCGGAGCTCGTACAGTATGAGAGTATGAGCGGAGACGATCTCCGTCACTGCACTCCGCTCATACAGTATGAGAGTATGAGCGGAGTGCATGTGCCGAAAGCTTCATAGCTTTCACTTTTCCAGAAAGACGCACATATAGACATATACAGACTGAAAGGGTTAAAAAGCCACTGCCTCTATAAATGATTATAAGGCGAGGGTCACGAGTGTCACATGAGACTTTATTTTCACTCAACTTTCTAACACATTTGGATTTTTTTGTGTAAGAATCACTTTTCTAAAGAATGTGCAATTTTTATCCACCCAGCGCCCCATAGGGAATAATAGAACCTGTTTTTAAAGGGATTGTCTAAACATAAACACATTCCTTTAATAAAGGGAACCTGTCAGTTAAACTGACCCATATCTACTAAATCTAACTAAACATGTCTTTGAAAACTATTATACAGACACACAACTATCCATATACTGTTCCTCCCCATGCCTGAAAAGTTGACTTACAGGGGGCTCATTTACTAAGAGTTGAAGATGGCATTTTTGGTGGACTTTTTCGGGTTTTGCAAAGCTTGGACAGGTATTGAACAGGTTTCAGCGCAGGTGTCAAATTAGGGGGTGGGCTGTCGGACGATCCGACTGATTCAGACTGAGCGAGGGATTTAAATTTCAAATTGTATCACAAGACAATGCACTTACATGCACCGGTAAGAAGAAGGTGAACTCCGGGGACCTGAGCGGGGAAGCGACACATGCAGGATATCGGGTGCAGGATCTTAGTGACTCCCCGCACAGCGCATTATACACGGACAATGCACTTACATGCACCAGGAAGAAGAAGCTGAACTCCGGGGACCTGAGCGGGGAAGCGACACATGCAGGATATCGGGCACACGATCTTAGTGAATCGCAACAGAAGTGGATTCCAGCGGACAGCGCACATCGGGGATCGCGCAGGGAAGTAAATGTGCCTCATTGTTCTTAAAGAGCTGGACTAGAGCTGGAACCCCTTTTATAGCTGGGATGAAGTAAAAGGTGGAAATTTTCATAGCAGAGCTGAAGTAGATTAACAAAGCAGAGCTTTAGTAGCTGCATAGTAGAGCTGAGGATGTATTGTTGACCTATAGGAATTTGTCACAGCAGAGTTGTTATGGTTGGGGCAGAAGCAGAGCTGATGTAACATGGCAAACTTGTTTCCAAAGCTGCAGTCTTACAACTAAGAGGAAGAGCTGAAACTATCTGTTACAATGATGTAGTCAGACAGCAATGAAGCAGAGCTGAACCAGCTGAAAAACAAAGCTGCAATACTACAGCGAAGAAGCAGAGCTAATGTGCATATAAGAGATGAAGTCTTGCAGTGAGTAGCAGTGCTGTAGTACCAGTTCATAGCAGATTTGATGTAGTGAGGAATAGTAGCGCTGATGCACCCTGCATAATAGAGCTGTAGTGGTTTGTCATAGCAGATTTTGATCATGTAAGGTACAGTAGTGCTGAGGCTCCTTGCCTAGCAGTGCTGTAGTACCAGTTCATAGCAGATTTGATGTAGTGAGGAATAGTAGCGCTGAGGCACCCTGCATAGCAGAGCTGTAGTACCAGTTCATAGCAGATTTGATGTAGTGAGGAATAGTAGCGCTGAGGCACCCTGCCTAGCAGAGCTGTTACAGTTCCTGCAGATATGATGTAGTGAGGAATAGTAGCGCTGAGGCTCCTTGCCTAGCAGTGCTGTAGTACCATTTCATTTCATATCATATTTTGATGTAGTGAGTAATATAGCGCTGAGGCCCCCTGCATAGCAGTGCTGTATACCAGTTCATAGCCGGATTTGTGTATTGAGGAATCGTAGCGCTGAGGCACCCTGCCTGCCAGCTTTGTACCAGTTCAGAGTCAGATATGATGTAGTGAGAGAAGTAGCGCGAGGCACCCTGCTAGCAGAGCTGTAGTACCATTCATAGCAGATTTGGATTTGATGTAGTGGAGGAATAGTAGCGCTGATGCACAACCCTGCATAATAGAGCTTATTGGTTTGGTCATAAGCAATTTTGACATGTTAAGGTACAGTAGTGATGAGCTCCTTGCCTATCAGGCTGTAGTACCAGTTCCTAGCAGATTATATGTAGTGAAGGAATAGTAGCGCTGAGGCTTCCTTGCCCTATCAGAGCTGTAGTACCAGTTCATAGCAGATATGATGTAGTGAGGAATAGGTAGCGCTGATGCTCCTTTCCTATCAGTGCTGTAGTACCAAGTTATAGCGATTTGATTAGTTCGGAACTAGTATGCTGCAGGCTCCTTGTCCTAGCATAGCTGTGTTACAAGTTCATTATCAGATATGATGTTACTTATTAATATTTTTTGCTGTCCTGGTTTTCCCCTCATACCAACTTACTTTGGGAGGACTTAGTGGATACCTCTAAAAAATACCATTTTTCATTTTACATATTGTATTTTGTCTTTCTGCGTTTGCCCCTGCTGGAAGTACAAGAACCGTGTAAATTTGAAGTAGTTATTTTGGGATAAAAGTAATATTTTAGTACCGGTATGTCAATTTGTAAGAGTAACAGATTTTTAAAATGTCCTTTATCACCATTTTATTATGCTGAAAAAGTTGGGATCGGGACTTTGTGATAGTGTTTTCTATTAGTCTTCCCATTGCAAAATATGTATAGTTTGAAACTGTACAAGAAGATATTTTTTTGAATGCGAGGCAGGTTTACCACCTGTTTACTATATTTTGCTTACTGTTCTATGTATAGAATTCAGTGTAAGGGAGTTATTATAATTTTTAGTATTTTTTCTATATTTTTTAACCCATCAGTTTTATACCCATCCTGCCCCCTATTATATAGTATTGCCCTGCTCCCTAGTATATAGCCAGTGGCCCCCTAATGCCGGAGTATAATACCAGCAGCCTATTTCACCAGTATAATAGCCGCAGCCGATGTCCCCGTCCCCTATATATAGCCAGTACTGCCCCCCCAAATATATTTCAATGTCTGCTGTCAGTTAGAGCCAATGCCTGCCCAGTATATAACATGCGTGCCTCAAGTATTACCCAGGTCGTTCCCCCAGTATAATACCCAGTGCCTGCCCCCCAGTATATAGCCCATGCCTGCCCTCTTCATCTATAACAAGTGCCTGCTCCTCAGTATATAGTCTGCCCTGGACCCTAGTATTAGCCACGGCCTTTCCACCCATTATAAGCCTTTGCATGCCCCATTATATAGCCATTCCCTCCCCCGTATATAGGCGTGCCTGCCCCCAATATATAGCAGGTGCTTGAGCGCCAGTTGCCTCCCCGCCCCCCCCCCCCGACATGAAAACGGCTTGAGATGCACTAGTGAAGCACAAATTGGCTTTGCCAAGGCCTATCACTATCCCTGTTCGGCACTTCTCAAAACTGATTTGGCACACTTGGTGAGTGCCGCTTGTCATTTTCATGTATCGGGCGCAGGATCTTACGAGTGACTCCCCCACACGCATTATACACGGGCACAATGCACTTACATGCCCCAGGAAAGAAGGTGAACTCCGGGACCTGAGCGGGCGAACACTGCCAGGGATATCGGCGCAGTATCTATACTTGACCCCCCGCACAGCGCTTATACACAGACAATGCGCTTAACATGCACCAGGAATAAAATGGTGAACTCCGGGACCTGAGCGGGAAGTCGACCATGCGCGATATCTGGGGCACTGATCTTATGAACTCCCGCACCATGCGCATTATACACGGACAATGCACTTACTGCACCATGAAGAAGAGGTGAACTCCAGGGACCTAGCGGGAACGACACTCAGGATAGCTGTTGCGCAGGATCTAGTGACTCCCTAGCCCAGCGCTTATACACGGACAATTGCACTTACAATGCACCATGAAAGAAGGTGACTCTGCGGGACCTGAGCAGTGGAAGCGCCAACATGCAGGATATCAGTGCTCAGGATCTTAGTGACTCCCTGACAGCGCATCTATACAACTGACAATGCACTGCTACATCGCACAGAAAGAAAGGTTGACACTCCGGGGACCTGAGCGGGAGAGCACACGCATGATATCAGGGCAGGATCTTAGTGATACCCCGCCACACGATTATATCCGTAGACTGCACTTACATTGCACAGAGAGAAGGTAACCTCCGGGGACCTGAGCGTGGAAGCGACAACTGCGTGTGCGGGCGCACATCCTTCGTGACTCCCCCGCAACAGCATTATACGGGACAATGTCACTTACAGCCTCTCCAGGAAAGAGGTAACTTCCGGGACCTGGCGGTGGAAGCAATGCAGTATCGGGTTCAGCATCTTAGTGTAACTCCCTGCACAGCGCGCATTATACCGGACATGCCTTACATGCGACCAGGAAGAAGAAGGTGAACTCCAGGCCCTGAGCGGGGAAGGACACATGCAGATATCGGCGTGCAGATCTTTATGCCCCCTGCACAGCGCATTATACACACATGCCACTTAATCGTGCACCAGGAGATAAGTGAACTCCGGGGACCTGAGCGTGTAGGAATAATCGCATCGCATTCGGGGGCAGGATCTTAGTGACTCCCCGCACATGCGCATATACAGGGACAATGCCCTTACATTCACCAGGAAGAAGGATGGTGAACTCCGAGGGACCTGAGCGGGAAAGTACACATGCAGGATTCGGGGCAGATCTCTAGTGACTCCCTGCACAGCGCTTATACACGGACAATGCAACTTACATGCCCAGAGAAGAAGGTGACTCCAGGACCTGGCGGGGGAGCGACAATGCCGGATATCGGGGCGCAGATCTTAGGGATACTCCCGCACAGCCATTATACCGGACAATGCACTTACATGCACCAGGAAGCAGAAGGTGACTCCAGGGACACCTGGAGCGGGGGAAGCGACACATGCAGGATATCTTACAAAGTGAGCAGGATCTTAGTGATCCCCGCCAGCCATTATACACGGACAATGCCTTACATGCCCCAGGAGAAGAAGGTGAACCTCCGGGACCTGACAGGAAGCGACACCTGCAGTATATCGGTGCACGATCTTAGTGATCCCGCCACAGCGCATTATACACGGACAATGCACTTACCAACCAAAGAAGGAGGTTCTCGGGGCCTGAGGCGGGAAGCGCCATGCCAGGATCTCGGGGCGCACATCTTAGTGAACTCCCTGCCACAGCGCATTATACCCGACAATGCCTTACATGCACCAGGAAGAAGGAGTGAACTCCGGGGACCTGAGCGGGGAAGAGACACATGCGATAATTTCGGGTGCAGGATCTTAGTGACTCCCCGCACAGCGCATTATCAGGGACAATGCCTTACACACCTTGACGAAGAAGGTGACCTCCAGGGACCCTGAGCGGGAAGAACACATGCAGGATTCGGTGCAGGATCTTAGTGACGTCCCAGCACCAGGCGCATTATACAACGGACAATGCACTTACATGCACCAGGAAGACGGAGTGAACTCCGGGGACCTGAGCAGGGAAGCGCCACATGCATGATATCGGGGTGCAGGATCTTGTGACTCCTGCACAGCGCTTATCCATATACACGGACAATGCACTTACATGCACCAGGAAGAAGGAGGTGAACTCCGGGGACCTGAGCGGGGAAGTGACACATGCAGGATATCGGGGGCAGGATCTTAGTGACTCCCTGCACAGCGCATTATACACGGACAATGCACTTACATGCACCAGGAAGAAGAAGGTGAACTCCAGGGACCTGAGCGGGGAAGCGACACATGCAGGATATCGGGTACAGGATCTTAGTGACTCCCCGCACAGCGCATTATACACGGACAATGCACTTTTAGCAGACGGGTAAGTAAATGATCCCCATTGGCTCTTTCCTTCATCCTGTGTCCTGTGTAAATCAGTCTTAGTTGAGGAGATGGAGATTATTGTCTCATCCCCTTTTTTATCTTTGTGCCCCTTTAACCAGGAATGTCTTATACACGGCGGGCACTGGTCGTCGTTCTCATTGGTTCCTACTAAAAGCGGATTTGTTATTATACATAAACCTATCTATAGAAACATTGGGGGACATTTATCATCGTGCGCCAATGTATGATATTCGCAGCAGTACACATCATGAGGCAGGAGGGTGCGCTGCGTAGCAGAGAGAGCGCCGGTGCAGGGACAGTAACGCCCCGCGACTGGCCACTCCCCTTAGCCCCCCCCCCCCCACTGGCGTGAAAGTGGCAAATAATCGCATGCGCTAGCGCCATGGCACAGAGGTCGTGATGAATGAGCCCCATGTGTTACAGAAATCATCAGGACTCACCTACAGAATACGGGTGCCCAGACAGGCTCGGAGGGACAGACCTCGCCAAAGCCTCTGCTGCCGGAAAAGCTGAAGATCGGGACATCACACACAGCGCCAGGACATCAAGGCCGACCTGGTACCAGCTCGTGAGGGGGGAGCCGCTGCTTTCTGGAATAACGGAACATAGAAATCACAGGATGTGTCAACTTACATACAGAAAGCGCAAAAGACATCTACCACCAGGATGAAGGACTGTAAACCAAGCACTGACATCCTGGTGTGTGTCCCTCTGGCAGGAGATTTTATTACTTTCTTATGCCCTTGTTTTTTGTTTTTTTAAAGCTTTATGCTAATTACACAAATGAGTTTTAGTGGCTCCAGACTCCGCAGCCCTAACCCTAAAAACCAGGGGGCACAAGGATCTCTCCTGGTGGTAGACGGCCTGTAGGAATCGGCCCTGGTGAGCTGTGTAGTCCTAGCTTCGTGTATGTGGGATTGTAGCTTCTACAAGACCTTTGTTCTCACCCTAATGTGCTCTTAGTTCTCTACATTGAGCTGTTTCGAGGCCCCTCCCCCCTGCTCTATGTAAAAGCTGTCGGAATGTTTTAGTTGAATCCTACAGCAGTCACTCAGAGCAGGGGGGAAGGGAGAGCTGCACATAATTAGACGAGTTAAACTCCTCCCTGTGGCTGATACGTAACAATATAGTTCTAGTTACTCTGTATTTTTTATAGTTATTGCTGCTGACAGTTCCCCCCCCCCCCTGTGACCTCTGGTGACCCCTCTGCCCTCTGTGACCTCTGGTGACCCCCCTGCCCTCTGTGATCTCTGGTGACCCCTCTGCCCCCTGTGATCTCTGGTGACCCCTCTGCCCTGACGTGCCTATAAACGGTGCAGCCGGAGCTCATCTGTGCCAGTAGAGCAAGTAGTAATTAATACGTCACCAGATGGATTATGGACGACTTGAAAAAAAGACTTGTCCTAGAACTGAAAGGGGTTGTTTTATGGTTGTTTGTAAAAGGTATTTAACTGAGGATTGTGTCGCACGAGATTAGATTGTGGCGCAGCTGCGCTGACTTTCATGCGACAGAAATTGGGGGGGGGGGGCCCCAGATGATCCGACTGATTCGGACTGAGCGCAGGATTTTAGATTCAAATTGTGTCGCAAGACAATGCACTTACATGCACCAGGAAGAAGAGGGTGAACTCCGGGGACCTGAGCGGGGAAGCGACACATGCAGGATATCGGGTGCAGGATCTTAGTGACTCCCCGCACAGCGCATTATACACGGACAATGCACTTACATGCACCAGGAAGAAGAAGGTGAACCCCGGGGACCTGAGCGGGGAAGCGACACATGCAGGATATCAAGCGCACGATCTTAGTGCCAGTATTAAACATTCAAGTGCAGATTATATGTCACATGCTAGTAAAGCATCAATGGTAAAAGAGAATTTTGTATGCCTTTCGGATTGGAATTGGCAGAAGAGGAAGTTATCCCCGGAACTCGGCAATGTCTCTCTTACACTTGTGAGAGCAAAAGGTGGTATGCAACTTCCAAGGGAAATTTCAATGGACCTGGAGAATGTATTTAAAATCTGCAAAATAAGTACTGGTCTTTGAACTTGGATCCTGGCAACTATTTTTGGGAATGTCATAAAAGGAAGAGAAGGCAGATACCTGTATTCTTGACCAAAGCATTCTGAGTCAGTGAGCTTCTCAAAGTGCTGGTACACAGTGGCCCTGATCTATCAATATTAGTGCCTCACCCAGAAGACAATAGGGTAAAGCACTAGAAGTCACATAGTTCAATAGTTCAAGTTAGGGGCAGGCAGCAGCTAGTCAAAATATACAATATAATCCAATGTACAGGCAAAAGGTCAGGGCAGGCAGATACAGGATCAAGAAGCGACACATGCAGGATATCGGGTGCAGGATCTTAGAGACTCCCCGCACAGCACATTATACACGGACAATGCACTTACATGCACCAGGAGGAAGAAGGTGAACTCCAGGGACCTGAGCGGGGAGCGACACATGCAGGATATCGGGCACAGGATCTTAGTGACTCCCCGCACAGCGCATTATACACGGACAATGCACTTACATGCACCGGTAAGAAGAAGGTGAACTCCGGGGACCTGAGCGGGGAAGCGACACATGCAGGATATCGGGAGCACGATCTTAGTGACTCCCCGCACAGCGCATTATACACGGACAATACACTTACATGCACCAGGAAGAAGAAGGTGAACTCCGGGGACCTGAGCGGGGAAGCGACACATGCAGGATATCACACGTGAATTGCGGCATAGCGCATTATCATCGGACAATGCACTTTCTATGAATTCCAGCAGCCAGGTAAGTAAATGAGCCCCACTGTCTGCGCATATTCATGTTCTTCTAGCTCTGTCGCGTTTCCCACTTGATGATCGACAAGGGGCCTGCTTTCTCTTCAGCAAAGTGAACCCAGCTCTGCCAGATCATTCATGCGCTGGCTCTATGACTGCAGAGGAGAATTCCTTAAGGAGGGGTGAATGAAGGGGTTGATTAGCTGAAGAGAAATCAGCTCACCTCTCCCTCTGGAATTCTTTTCTGCAAGGGAGGATGAGGAGATGCGGCTGAGCAGGTAGGACATGAACGTGCTGGACACTGCTTAGAGTGTTTACGATGATAGGACATGGGCCCATTTGCATAGATGGGGAGTCAACTTTACAGACAGACTGTGGAACTTTTCTGGCTTGGAGATAATATAGGGTTAGGTTTAAAAGTGTAGTCATTATACTAATAATCTTTGCTCCTTAAGGAAGAAAATTTCCGCTAGTGTCATCTGTGGTTGGTTCTTATCTGTAGTGATGATCACAGGCTTCTTAAAGGGCCGCACATTGACTTACAGTAATTACCACTAAGTGGCACTAGAATAACCACTTTCTGCCATCTGCAGAAAGATAATTTGCACAACTAATTCCGGGGAGAATTGCCTTCTGATTCCAGATGGATCTTCACAAGAAGAATCAGAACCTTCCAAAAGCTGACAAAGCCAAGGAAGGGAAATCCCTGATGGCCACAATGTTCCCTCTTCATAACAGGCAGCTCCAGGACCGCGTTACCAGCTCTGCATTGTTATAAATCCATCAAACAATACCGCGTATCTCAGCTTCCTCTCCCTGTGTTAGTCTGGAGTAGGGAAACCTGTCAGCAGGGGTAACCATACAGACTACAGCCAGTGTTATATCTGCACATGTTAGGCGGGAGGCCTGTACAATGATCTGCACAGTTATAGCGGGAGGCCTGTACACTGATCTGCACATGTTATAGTCGGGAGGCCGGGGCACGATCTTCACATGTTATAGCGGGAGGCCTGGATAAGGATCTGCACATGTTTAGCGGAGCGGGACAAGGATCTTGCACATTTATATCGGGAGGCCTGGACAAGGATCGCACATGTATAGCGGGGCCTGGACACTGACTGCACCTGTTAGAGCGGAGCCCTGACTACGGATCGTCACATGTTATAGCTGAGGCCTGGATAGGATCCTGCACATGTTATTGCGGGAGGCCGGACAAGGATCTCCATTTTATAGCTGGGAGCCTGACAGTCTCACATGTTACTAGCGGGAGCCTGGACCGGATCGCACTGTTATAGCGGGAGGCCCGGACACGGATCTTCACCTGTTATATCGGGAGGCTTATTGGATCTGCACAGTGATGCTGAGGCCGGACAAGATCGGCCATGTTTAGCGGGAGGCCTTGACATGATCTGGCACAGGTTATCGCGGAGCAGTGACAAGATCTGCCATGTATAGCGGGAGGCCGTGACCTTATCTGCACATGTTATAGCGGGAGCCTGGACAAGGATCTGCACCATTTATAGCGGGAGTCCTGGACAAGGATCTGCACATGTTATAGCGGGAGGCCTGGTAGGATCTGCACATGTTATAGGCGGCAGGCCGGACCTGATTCTGCACATGTTATAGCTGGATGCTTGGGCAAGGATCTGCACATTGTTATACGGGAGGCCGTACTACAATCTGCACTTTGTTAGCGGAGGCCTGACAAGGATCTGCACAGTTATAGCGGATCCGGGGACCGCGGTATCTGCACATGTTTGAGCGGAGGCTTGGACAAGATCGCACTGTTATAGCGGGAGCCGGGAACGACAATCCTGCACATTTATAGCGGGAGGCCGGGACACGGATCTGTCACATGTTATACGGGAGCCGGACACGATCTGCACCTGTTTATAGCGTGCGGCCGGGACAAGGATCTGCACATGTTATAGCGGGGGCCGTGAGCAATGATACTGCACATGTGATAGCGCAGAGGCCTGGATAAGGATCTGCACATGTTAGAGCGGGAGGGCCTGTATAAGGTCTGCACTTTAAGCGGGAGGCCTGGACAATGATCTGCACATGTTATAGCGGGAGGCCTGGCAAGGATCGCACATTTTATAGCTGGATGCCGGGACAAGGATCTGCACAGTTTTTGCGGAGCCGGGACAAGGATCTTCACTGTTATAGCGAGGGTGGACCAGGTCTGCACATGTTATAGCCGGGGCCTGACAAGGATCTGCACATGTTATAAGCGGAGGCCTGGATCAGGATCTTCACATGTAATCGGGAGGCCAGGACGACGGATCTGCACATTTTTATAGCGGGAGCCTGGATCAGGATCTTTCACTGTTATAGCGGGAGCCGATAAGGATCTGCACATGTTATAGCGGGAGGCCTCGACACGGATCTGCACATGTTATAGCGGGAGGCTTGGACAAGGACTGCACTGTTATAGCGGGAGGCCGGGACGACAATCTGCACATGTTATCGCGGAGGCCTGGACAGATCTGCCCTGTTATAGCCCCGGAGGCCGGGACCGGATCTGCACCGTTTATAGCGGGAGGCCTTGACAATTATCTCGAGCATTTTATAGCGGATGCACGGACGACATCTGCCCATGTTATAGGCGGGAGCCGGGACCGGATCTGCACAGTTATAGCGGGAGGCCGTACACGATCTGCACATGTTATAGCGGAGGCCTGGATAAGGACTGCACATGTTATAGCGTAGTGATGGCTAAACCTATGCACCGGTGCCAGAGTGCACTCGGAGCCCTTTCTGTGCACTCAGCCTTACCGAGGATAACTCAGTATCTTCCTGCAGCCAGACAGCCAGACTAGTTGTGCACAGAGATATTTTAGTGACACTGTACCTGGGACTATTTCTGCTTTTTGTGTCCTCAGGGGGCGGTATTAATGAAAAACTGTGACAGAGAGGGAAGTATAAATCACAAATACATTTCTGCGTTGGCCTTAGCGATAATTTATTGGGTCTTTGTTGTGTTTGGCACTCGTCCCTAAAAGGTTCGCCATCACTGTTTATAGCGGGAGGCCGCGGCGCTGCGACTCTGGAACATGCCCGTGGTTCATGAACTGGGATTGGGAGACGTCCGTGATAGATCTGAAATTCCGTGGGTCTGGGAGGGTGGTCTTTTTTATGAGATTTGTTAGATATTCTTCCTGTTAAAAATTGCAACCTTTCTAAATTACAAAAAAAATGTCAATTTTAAACTTTGAAGTTATACTTTAGTTATAATTGTTATGTCTGACCACAACTTTATATGTATCCATTTCCTGTAGACCTCTGTACTCTTTGGTTATACGACTACAATAATGTGCCGGAGCTCATCACATCGAAGAGTAGACTGGATGCATGTGCCGGAGCTCGTACATATGAGAGTATGAGCGGATGCGTTGCCGAGCTCGTACAGTATGAGAGTATGAGCGGAGTGCATGTGCCGGAGCCTCGTACAGTATAGCGAGTGCAGGTGCCGGAGCTCGACAGTATGAAGTAAGAGCAGAGTGCATGTGCCGGAGCTCGTACCAATGAGAGTATGGGCGAGTGCATGTGCCGAGCTCGTACATTATGAGAGTATGAAGCGGAGTGCATTGCCGGAGCTCGTCAGTATGTAGAGTATGAGCGGATGCATGTGCCGAGCTCGTACAGTATGAGAGTATGAGCGAGTGCATGTGCCGGAGCTCGTACAGTATGAGAGTATGGCGGAGTGCAGTGCCGAGCTCTACATTATGAAGTATGACGGAGTGGCATGTGCCGAAGCTCATACAGTATAGTGTATGAGCGGGTGCATGTGCCGAGTCGTACAGATGAAGTAGAGCGGAGTGCATGTGCCGAGCTCGTACAGTATGAGAGTACTGAGTCGGAGTGCATGTGGCCAGAGCTCATACAGTTATGAGAGTATGACGGAGGGCATGTGCCGGACTCGTACAGTATGTGAGGTAGCACGGAGTGCATGTGCCGGAGCTCGACAGTATGAGAGTATGGCGGAGTGCATGTCCGAGCTCGTACATAGTAGATATGATGGAGTGCATGTGCCGGAGCTCGTACATATGAGAGTATGAGCGAGTGCATGTCCGGGCTCGTACAGTATGAAGTATAGCGGCGTGCATGTGCCGGAGCTCGTACATAATAGAGTATGAGCGGAGTGCATGTGCCGGAGCTCGTACAATTGAGAGTATGAGCGGAGTTCATGTGCCGAGAGCTCGTACAGTATGAGAGTCATGACTGAGTGCATGTGCCAGGCTCATCAGTAGATAGAGCGGAGTGCTGCCGGAGCTGACAATATGAGTATGAGCGAGTGCATGTGCCGGAGCTCGTACAGTATGAGAGTATGACTGGAGTGCATGTGCCGAGCTCTACATGTATGAGAGTATGAGCGGAGTGCATGTGCCAGAGACTCATACAGTATGAGAGTATGAGCGAGTGCATGGCGGATCTCGTCCAGTATAGAGTATGAGCTGGGTGCATGTGCGGAGCTCGTACAATATGAGAGTATGAGCGTGGCAGTGTGTGCCGGAGCTCGTACGTGAGAGAGTATGAGAGTGCATGTGCCGGAGCTCTACCGTATGAGATTATGACTGGAGTGCTGTGCCGAGCTCTAGTATGAGAGTATACGAGTGCATGTGCCGAGCTCGTACGTATGAGAGTATGGCGAGTCATGTGCTGGAGCTCGTACAGTATGAGGTATGACTGAGTGCATGTGCCCGGAGCTCGTACAGTAGAGAGTATGATGGAGTGCTGTGCCAGAGCTCATACAGTATGAGGAGTGAGCGGAGTGCATGTGCCGGAGCTCGTACAGTATGAGAGAAGTATGAGAGCGGAGTGCATGTTGCCGGAGTCATACAGTATGGAAGTATGACTGGATGCATGTGCCGGAGCTCATACAGTATGAGAGTATGAGCGGAGTGCATGTGCGAGCTCATACAGTATGAGAGTATGAGCGAGTGCATGTGCCGGAGCTCGTCCAGTATGAGAGTATGAGCGGAGTGCATGTGGTTGGAGCTCGTACAGTATGAGAATATGAGCGAGAGTGCATGTGCCGGAGCTCGTACAGTATGAGAGTTGAGCAGAGTGCATGTTGCCGAGCTCGTACAGTATGAGAGTAGAGCGATGCATGTCGAGCTCATACATATGAGAGTATGAGGGGAGTGCATTGCGGAGCTCGTACAGTATGAGCGTAGAGCGAGTCATGTGTTGAGCTCGTACATTATGAAGTATGAGCGAGTGCTGTGCCGGAGCTCGTACAGTATGGAGTAGAGCGGAGTGCAGTGCCGAGCTGTACAGTATAGAGTATGAGCAAGTGCAGGCCGAAAGCTTCATAGCTTTCACTTTTCCAGAAAGACGCACAATATACATCTACAGAACAACCCCCCCCCCCCCATTCACTCCTGGCCGACTGAAAGGGTTAAAAAGCCACTGCTCTATAAATGATATAATGCGAGGGTCACAAGTCACATGAGACTTGTTTATTTTCACGCAACTTTCTAACACATTTGGATTTTTTTGTGTAAGAATCACTTTTCTAAAGAATGTGCAATTTTTATCCACCCAGCGCCCCATAGGAAATAATAGACCTGTTTTTAAAGGATTGTCCTAACATAAACACTTCTTTAATAGGGAACCTGTCAGTTAAACTGACCCTATCTACTAAATCTAACTAAACATGTCTTTGAAACTACTACGGTATTATACAGCCCACAACTATCCATATACTGTTCTCTCCCCATGCCTGAAAGTTTGCTTACAGGGGCGCTATTTACTAAGAGTTGAAGATCGCATTTTTGGTGGACTTTTAGTCTTTTTTCGGTTTTGCAAAGCTTGGACAGGTATGAACAGGCTTCAGCGCAGGTTTCAATTAGGGGTGGGTCTGTCGGACGATCCGACTGATCTCGGACTGAGTGATGGATTTAAATATCAATTGTATCACAAGACAATGCCTTCATGCACGGTAAGAAGAAGGTGAACTCCGGGACCGGACGGGGAAGCGACACATGCAGGATATCGGACCACGATCTTAGTGACTCCCGCACAGCGCATTATACACGGACAATGCACTTACATGCACCAGGAGAAGAAGGTGAACTCCAGGGACCTGAGCGGGGAAGCGACACATGCAGGATATCGGGGGCAGATCTTATTGACTCCCTGCACACGCATTATACACGGACAATGCACTTACATGCACCGAGAAGAAGAAGTGAACTCCGGGGACCTGAGCGGGAAGCGCCACATGCAGATATTGGGTGCAGGATCTTAGTGACTCCCCGCACAGCGCATATACACGGACAATGCACTTACATGCACCAGGAAGAAGAAGGTGAACCCAGGGACCTGAGCGGGGAAGTGACACATGCAGGATATCGGGCACAGGATCTTAGTGACTCCCGCACAGCACTATTATACACGGACAATACACTTACATGCACCAGGAATAGAAGGTGAACTCCAGGACGCGCATTATCATCGGACAATGCACTTTCTATGAATTCCACGGCCCAGGTAATAAATGAGCCCCACTGTCTGCGCATATTCATGTTCTTCTAGCTTCGTCGATTTCCCACTTGATGATCTGCTAATCTTCATGCGCTGGCTCTAAGACTGCATAGGAGAATTCCCTAGGAGGGGTGAATGAGGGGGTTGAGAAGACCTGGCTGTACTGATTGGCTGAAGAGAAATCAGCTCACCTCTCCCTCTGAATTCTGGATGCGGCTGAGCAGTAGGACATGAACGTGCTGGACACTGTTTAGAGTTTTCCGATGACAGGACATGGCTCATTTGCGTTAGATGGGGAGTCAACTTTACAGACAGACTGTGGACTTTTCAGGCTTGGAGATAATATAGGGTTATGTTTAAAGTGTAGTCATTAACTAATAATCCTTGCTCCTTAGGAAAAAATTCCTCTAGTGTCATCTGTGGTTGGTTCTTATCTGTAGTGATGATCACAGGCTTCTAAAGGGACGCACATTGACTTACAGTAATTACCCCTAAGTGGCACTAGAATAACCACTTTTTGCCATCTGCAAAAGATGATTTGCATAACGATTCGGGAGAATTGCTGGAATCTCTGATTCCAGATGGATCTTCACAAGAAGAATCAGAACCTTCCAAGAGCTGACAAAGCCAAGGAAGGGAAATCCCTGGTGGCCACAATGTTCCCTCTTCAGAACAGGCAGCTCCAGCTCTGCATTGTTATAAATCCATCAAACAATACCGCGTATCTCAGCTTCCTCTCCCCGTGTTAGTCTGGAGTAAGGAAACCTGTCAGCAGGGGTAACCATACAGACTACAGCCAGTGTTATGTATTGTTCCTGGAGAGATGTGTAATCAGTCCTTTATGTAGTTAGTAGCAGCAGGACTGTGAAATAAAGATTTATATTCCAGGATAGTAGCTTCTCAATGTGCACTGGAGTAGTGTCCTCACACTGCTGTGTTCTTTGCAGCCAGTGTTGGGTATAGTCCCTGAAGAGATGTGTAAACGTTGTGTACGCTAGTAGCAGCTGGACTGTGAAATATGGATTTATATTCCAGGATACTAGCTTCTCAATGTGCACTGGGGGAGTGTCCTCACACTGCTATGCTCTGTGCACTCTGCAGCCAGTGTTAGGTATGGTCCCTGGAGAGATGTGTAACCGTTGTGTATGCTAGTTGCTGCAGGACTGTGAAATACGGATTTATATTGCAGGTTTGTAGCTTCTCCAATTGTATTAGGGGCATGTCCTCACACTGCTGTGCTCTGTGCTCTCTGCATTGAGCAGCTGTATAGTTCCTCCTATATGATTTGAGATATTGCCATTGCATTCACCCAGAGGTTTACTACAGCGTATACACAGTTCAGGGGCTGTAAAGAAGCTGAATGTAGAGATTCCAAAGCACAGCAGTGTGAGGACACGCCCCCAGTGCACTTGGAGAAGTGCCCCAAAACTTTTATTATACATCTCTTCAGGGACAATACAAAACGCTGGCTGCAGTCTCTATGGTCAAACCTGCTGACAGGTTCCCTTTACATGACTAAGTGCACACTAACAAGGATCCTTTAAATAATGAGACATTGGGGCTCATTTACTAAGGGTCCGTTGGACGCATTTTTGTTGGGTTCACACGATCAGATTGTGGCGCATCGGCACCGGCTTGCACGCGACAGAAATCGTGGGGCGGGCCGTCGGACAACCCGACGGATTTGGACAACGCGCAGGATTTAACATTTGGAATTGTGTTGCAAGACACGCACTTACATGCACCGGGAAGAAGATGGTGAACTCCGGTGGACCTCAGTGCAGAAGCGACGGATGCAGGAACTCGGGCTCACGACCATAGTGAATCGCGCCGGACCCGAATCCTCGTCGGACAACGCACCATGGGATCGTGACAAGACCGGGTAAGTAAATCTGCCTCATTCTTTTCCACTCCTGGTGGCCATGTGACCAGCATCTCCAGAATGTTCCCTCTTCAGGACGAATCCATCACCAGTGGGGATATAGATCTGGTATATAGATCTGCATCGGAGCTGTATACAGGGAGCGGGTGCTGCAGAGACCCAGGTGAAGGCAGCTTCTATCATGTGAGCGCTGGCTCTTTATAAATAGCGGATGATTATAATAATCACAATTTTCGAGCAATTAGCATCCGGTGAGTCGGCAGGAATAAAGCAGATTCTTAAATGAACTGATTAGCTCTTTTTTTTTTCCCCTGCCAAAAATCTTCCTGGGCTCCTTCCAGTAATTATCTGCTGCGAGGGCTCGTCTACATATCTGCAGCATCAAAGTAGCGAGACTAAGCGACATGAAAAGCACTCGGCGATACAGCAGACGCCTCGCTGCTCCCCCAGCTGTGCCCAGCATCGATCACTCACTGCGGGTGTAATGGGGACAAATCATGGATTCTGACGATTCTCGTAGCGTTCAATGTGATAACAATGGCATCTTATACATGACATGACAATGCGATAAACCCCATGACACATAGGGGATCACTGGCCTCAAGGGTCACTTCATCCAGATGTATCTGCTGAGTCCAGTGATTGGCTCCGAGCTCTTATGCACAATGTACACAACGCCATCACTTCTGGTCCAACAAGGAAGAAAACGCCGGAGACCGCGACACAAAGTGTTTTTTGTTTAGGGTTTTTAGGACCTTTTTTGCTACTATGAAATTGAAAATGTCAAGAGGCTGAAATAAAAAGAAATTCGCTTTGTACTACTCACTTCTGAGAATGTGTTACAGTTGCATCCAGTCAAAGCAATCATCAGCAGCACAAAGCTTTCTCCTGCCCTGCATGCTACATTGTATCACTGCCGATGTATCAGGTTCGGGTCCATTCTGAACACAATTGTAGCAAAACCTTAACTTTTAGACATCATAGGGCTTTGTCCATGAAATAAGGTTTTCAAATTTGAATCCCCTAGTGATTTGTACACAATAAAGATAATTGTTAACCCCTTACTTTACAATGTTACTCCATTTTATTGCTATTTTAGCTCCTATCACTCAGTGATGGTCAGTGTAATATTTGTGAGCGGGGACTCTCTAAGAAGACACTTAATGATCTCTGTGCTGTGAGATGTTGTGAGCTGACAATGTGCATTGATTATCATGGTGCAGGGTTTATCTACACTTCTGAACATTCACTAGTATCTGACACATAAAAAGAGAGATAAGACAGATCAGAGATGAGAGATGATGAGATCCATGAGATGCATATAACACACAATGACACTCTCAGTTTGTTTACTCACTTATGGCACAGTCAACTCTGCTATATGCTTCCTTCCCCTGCTATAAAGACCTTATCCTGCCTGTAACTTGTAGAATAAGTCTCTGTACACTGCTGCTTGTCGGCAGGAAGTGCCTGTGTCTGAGCTGGTCTTGTAATGAAGGAGGTAGAGACCACTGCAGCGCGCAGACAGGAGAAGCTATTCACAACAAGAGTCCGACTATAGTCAGAAGATTTTATCCAGGGGCAACCAAAAGTGTGTGCACCAGGACTGATGGAGACAGGTTAGACTTATATCTGTGAAATGCTGGATTTTTGTTAATAACAGTGAATTAGACAATGTGTTATTTTGTTATCCTGAGTATATTTTAGAATCTTGTCTTCATGGGAGGAATACCCCTTAAAGGTATGGGGCTAATGCAGAGAACTTATGGGAGTCTTCCAGCATTTTGATCACTGTTCAAGTAACACCGGCAAAGTGTAGGACACTTTATAGACTTTCCAGACCTTTCCTGTTTCCCAGTGTTCTGAGTTTTTGGGTGCAGTGTGGGGGGGAGGGGGGTGACCACAATTGTGGGTGCACCCATTATTTTCATTATGCTTTACCACTGAGATCCCCCTGTGCCACAAGGTGCAGGACCCTGTGACATTAACATTACAACAGCTGAGAAGAGGAGATTTGTCTAATTACATTACTGGTAACATTGGTGTATCAAAACCTAATGCTAACTCAATGTTAACGCGTTAACACATGCATTTTGATACCACAATGTTAACAAATGCGCTGACATTCCACAAATGGTTGCATTTTGTAAACACAGATCTTAACGGCAATGTAATTGACTGCACCTGGAGCGGCTGCATTTACAGAATTTGTTGCAGGTTTTTCTAATTGCAGTAATTGCACTGAATAGTTGTATATAATTTGATTTCTACTGAATTGCCTCTCCTATTCTCTCCGCACAGGTGTACAGTGGGCGAGACCTTCCGCAGCGAGTGCCGGATACTGAGCAGTCATCTTGCAGAACTGAGGACCACCACAGATAATAAGCTGGTACCGATCCCTCCCCCCACCCGGCCTCTCCCCTCTGTGCCCATAGCCCCCAGCCGTGTGTAATGATTGGACTTTTAATTAAAAAAAGCAATGGGTTATCCGCATAAGCCTAAAGACTAGCGCCTGATAATGGAATGTACAGTATAATTAATCTCGTAAGATGCTACATTTCCTCTAAACCGGGCGAATCATCTGAGCGTGAAGAAAGGTCAGAAATGATTAGAGTTCACATGACCTTTGTAACAAGTGTAAAGGCGTCTTCTCAGGGATATCCTCGTTCGGCCAATTCAAAGTGTTACTCTACTGCCCTTTATGACTATACATACTGGCCCCTATGAACAAAATATAACTAACTATAAGTACTGCCCCTAGTGTCAGAATATAACTCAACTATAAATACTGCCCTATGTACAAGAAATATAACTACTTATACCAGTACGCTAGCTCCACTGCTATACAGGACATATGAATACAGGGGATATAATACCACCTAGAGTCCAATAATAAAGCTACTATACCATCCCCTATGTACAGATAACTACTAAGAGCTACTCACCTACATAAACTGCTAAATAACCTCCCCGTATTTACTTGAATATAACACGTATATACTGCCCCTTGTACAGGAATATACTACTATATCATACGTGCCGCCCTAGTCAGGAATAATACTACTATAATACTGCCCTGCCCTATGTAAGAATTCATACTACTACAATACTCCCCTATGACACAATTCACTACTATCATACTGAGCCGTCCCCTTGTACAGAATATAACTCTATAATACTGGCGAGGGGCCCCCTCATGTACATTACATATACTACTTAAATACTGCCCCTATGTACAGAATTATAAGCTACTCATAATCTTGCCCTCATTAACAGATATATAAACTATATATACATGCCCCCGATGTACAATAAAACTAATATATACTGCCCCCCATGAACTACTACTAATACGCCCCCTATGTACAGAGAATATAACTACTATGTTAGCTGCCGCCCTATTACAAGAATATACTACTATAATACTGCCCCCTAGGTTACAAGAATATAACACTATAATACTTTATATGCCCCTAGCACCCGATGTACAAGAGAATATAACTACTATAATACTGCCCCCTATGTACATGAATTAACTACTAAGACCCCCCCTATTTACAGGAAATAACTACTATAATACTGCCCTATGTACAGTGAATATAACTCCTATAATACTGCCCCCTAGTACAGGAATATAACTACTATAATACTGCCCCTATGTAACAGGAATTAATATATATAGAATACTGCCCCCCTATGTACAGAATAGAACTACTATCATACTGCCCCCTATGTACAGGAATATAGACTGCTTATATGCCCCCTATGTACAGAATATAACTACTGTAATACTGACCCCTATGACAGAATATACTACTATATCTGCCCCCTATGTACAAGAATATAACTACTTAATACTGCCCCCTTGTACCAAGAATATAACTACTATAATATCGCCCCTATGTCAAGGAATATAACTACTATAATACTGCCCCCTATGTACAAGAATTAACTACTATAATACTGCCCCCTTGTACAAGAATATAACTCCTATAAATAACTGCCCTATGTACAGCGAAATAACTACTATAATACTGCACTGCCCCTACTGTACAGGAATATAACTGCTAGTAATTAGCCCCTATGTACAGGAATATACTACTATAATGACTGGCCCCTCTTTACAGGATATGAACTGACTATAATCCTGCCCCATGCCCCCATGTC
>WNYA01000526.1:66054-146032 GCA_019512145.1 Engystomops pustulosus | reverse complement strand
GGGCAGGGTAATCACCTCTCGCCCCTGTGATAATTAATCATAAACAAACGCTGTAATAAAATTAACTCTTTAGAAATAGAGGAAGGGAAAAGTGACAGGAAAACATGTGAGAAGTAAAAATGTCCGGCCAGATGTTGGCAGAATGTTCTAGAGCGACAGCTGTGATCCACATATATTCTGCCTGCGTTTGCTTATAATTTAATATACTATGAGAAATTGGCTTAAATTAGCTCCCTTAAAGGAAATCTACCACCAGGATGAAGGATTGCAAACCAAGCACACTGACATACTGGTGTGTGCCCCCTCTGGCAGGTTCTGCTTTTCTTTTAGCTTCTTAGGACCTTGTTTTTACAATAAAAAGTGTTCACAAATTCGCAAATGAGCCTCAGGGGCTCCAGACTCCATAGATGTCAAAGGAGCTAGGAGCCCCGAAGGCTCATCTGCATAATTTTTAAAACCTCTTTTTCTTAAAAACAAAGCCATACAAAGCTACAAGAAGAGCAGAGGGTGTGGACACCAGTATGTCAGTATGCTTGGTTTACAATCCTTCATCCTGGTGGTTGATGTCCTTTAAGGAAGAAAACACAGAAATCACTTTTAATGGGAATGAATTGTATGTGCAAAGAGAGCGCAAAGTAACTTAGATTTATAACTATAGTTAATGCATGATCAGTATGCAATCAGCTACTGAGCTCCCTCTAGTGGTGATTACAGGTATTCAGAATTTTACATTTATTTCTACATTTATACCCAGTGTCCAGTGCTTTGTATTTGATAAAAGTATATCTGACCATTGCAAGAAAGTGAAACGGGATAGATTCGATACTTTGAAGCATCTCTCTTTTTAAAGGGGTTGTTCAACATTACAAATAGTTTAGTATCAGTGCCACACATTTCCAGTGGTAGTATTAAGTACTACATCTCATTAGAATATAGGGAACTATGAAATAATACCACATATACCCCATTAATGGGTAGGGCATTGTTTTTGGAAGAAATCATGCGAGATGTGTTTTTCGTAATCCTGGACAACCCCTTTAAGGCTTTGCATATTGTAATGATCACATTGTCGTGTGAGTCCTAATTGGTTGTTAGACTCTGGAGCACTGTTACTTTTGTGGTTTTCAGTCTATCTGCCTCCTATCTATCTATCTATCTATCTATCTATCTATCTCATATCTATCTATCTATCTATCTATCTATCTATCTATCATGCGGTGGATTCGGTCCACCTGGGATCAGTCTCAAAGGGGCATTTCTCCACGTCCACCAGTGCGCTAGCTGCTCTGCAGTCAGGGGACCTGGAAACGCACTGAACATTGGTCGCCAAGTCTAATATGGGTGATAGCAAGCTCAATGCCGCAACACTTTTTATTTTTGTTTAAACAGTCTGAAGTTTCTCCTGAAAATCCGTCGTCTTTTTCGTCGTAAAATCCGCCCCCCCAGATTTCCGTCGCCTGCACTCCTAAGTCGCCGATGGGCAGCCACCCATCCCCTTTTCGTGCGCTCTAAAAACCTGGGCTCAATTCATATGAGAAAAGTCGGCTTGACGTAATCCTGGAAAAATTTTTAGGTAACGAACAGCTCGTAAAAACGGTTATTCGGAAAAAAGCCCTCTGCGACATAAATGACCCCCATTGGGTCCAACTAAAAAATGTGGAAATCAAAAGAGATGGCGTTATAGTTTTAGGTTGATCAACTTCTGATCCTCACCTACCTGACTATTGGTACTTATATCCGCTAGCAATGTGATTTGGATTTACTGTGAATCATCTGGCAATAATGGTGCATAAAAAGAAAAACTGAACTTTCTGGAAACTATAGAACCATTGGAGATAAAGACGAACCGAAGATCATGTCCGGGAATGATTTATAAGCTATAGGCCCGATCCAAAATTCTTGCCAAATACTATCAATAACATTGAAGGTGTGATGTTGGCCGAGCTGGTAGAACCCCTTTAAGACGTGGGTTTGAGGAGCAGTGATAAAGGGATAGTTACAGACCAATTCAGTCTTTGTTTTCCAGCGCGTTCCCGGTTTGGCATCTGTTGCGGAGTTTCAGTGATATTAGAGAACCCAAGTGATTAGTTGTAAATTGGTGCTGAAGTTCGGCGGCGAGGTTACTGGGTAATGGCATATTTTGCTATAGCCAGACACGCAAGAGGTAGCCCCTGTAAGAGCGTAAGTCTTGGATAGGCGCCATATATTAGATTATATTATCAGGGCACAGGCTGAAAGAGCTGAGAGCACCCCTACACCGGTTCAATAGTGACATGAACCCAAAATTGGTGTCTAGGCGAATGTGTTAACGGGGAACTATTCAGAAGTAACAGCTGAGCTAGGCCTCGTCGATGTGACTCGCGACAAGCGCCCCGGGAAGAAGGTCGGCGGGTCGGCGCAAGAGGGACCCCATGTGGGTTTGATGAATAAATCAACAACAACACAGAACCCTACTAGGGAGCACTACACACAGTAGGAAGAGCTAAGAGGTGACAAGACCTGTGCAGATGGGCAAAGAAGGCCGACGCGCAAACCCGGCAACCAAGGGGCGGGGGTAAGAGAATGCCACGGCAATAGTCACCGTATTTCGCCCGATCCCACATATTAACAATCAGAAACCCTATCTGGTGCAACTTTTACAAAAGTTAACCACCAGTGCAAAACCATGAGTCTAAAAACAACCCAATTAGGACTCACAAGCAGGAAGCCAATGTTGATCATTACAGATTCTGCAAAGCCCTTAAAGGGGTTGTCCAGATACTGACAAAACTCACCTGAACGCTTAATTTCTTTCATATAAACAATGCCCCTACCGACATTAATGGGTGGGGGTATATGCTGGTAAATTGCATTAGTCGTCCCTATAGTCTAATGATGCGTGTAGTCTTGACCTACCGACTTGTACATGTGTGGAACTGATATCACCATTTGTATGTTGAACAACCCCTTTTCAGAAGAACGAGTGCGTCACCAGTACGAATCGATCCCGTTTTTCACTTATTCTCTCGTCGGGGTGCAGATCTACGTTTGTATCAATACAAAGCACAATGTGGACACTGGTATAAATGTATAGAATAAAAAAATTGTAAAATTCTGATACTGTAATCACCACGAGTGGAGCATCAGTAGCGTGAATTACGGATCAGGGCATTAACTAGAGTTATAATCTAAGTTCCATTGCGCTCTCTTGCACATAAAAACAAATCATTGGACCCATTAAAAGTGTATTGTCTTGTCTCAATTAGGGTTCCTTAAGACAACAACGCACCAGGAGACATGATAGGATTGCACCCTACGCCTACTAGCAATGGACAATTAAACTGTTTCCACACCACTCTGGCAGAACGGCTCTTTCTTGTAGCATTGAGTATGCCTTTTGTGTGTTGAAGAAAATGAGTTCTAAAAGTATGCAGACAGGAGCCGCTCAGGGGTCCTTCGAGTCGGAAGCCCGGTGATGCTCAGTGGCAAGATCGTGGTGAACTTTTGGTTTAGTTGTAAACGGACAAGGGTCCCATAAGGAGCGTAAAAAGAAAAGGCAGAACCGGCAGAGGGAGGCACACACCATTATGTCAGTGCCAGAGGGGAGCACTCCACAGTATAATCAGTGGCCAAGATGGTTTAAACCACGGTCCTTGCTGCGCTGGGTGGAGATTTGCAGGTAGAAATTAAGCGGAGCTAATAAAGCCAATTCTCTCAAATATAAATGAAAATTAAATCGCCGCAAACGCAAGGCAAGAAAGAAGAACACGGGATCACAGCATTCGCTGACTAGAACATGCTGCAACAATCTGGCCAAGGACAAGATTTAATAACTAATGGGCAATCACATGCTGTCCTGTCCCTTATCACCTTTCTGGGGTCTCTATATTCATAAAGGAAGCTTAATTAATTATATAGCTGCGCTTGTGTATGAATTAAATTATCACAGGGGGCGGGGGGCGGGGAGGGGTGGTATAGAGGTGATTACCCCTGCCCCTCCAAAGGAAGGAAAGCAGCCGCTATCAGCCCTGTTTGTGTCTGCACGTGTATCTGTACTAATTAGTTTACATGGCTCAGATCTCCTGAGGAGTCGATACAGATAATACTATCATTCACTCACTGCTTATTAACAACTGACAAGAAGATGAACACTGAATGTATGTAACAAAGGTGGAGATTCTGAGTATACTCTAAAATAACTACATATGAAAAGAGACTTCTTATTACCGATAATTAGTACCACCGGAAATTGTGGTAATTAGATAACATACCAACAAAAAAGAGGTAGCTCATATATAGTGCCTAAACCATATGTTACTCTACTCCTACTGTAATCCGCACAACAATTTCAAACCACAGAAATACGGCTAATAATTAGTACAAGACAATAACTACTCATAATTACTAAAAGCCGCCCTTATTTGGGAGTCACAAATAATAGAATATAGACTACAATAGGATATACGGTCCCCCATAAATCGTCATCGAAAGAATACTAACTAAATCGTATACAGTAACGGCCAAACCCTAAAATATGATAACAGCGGGGAATATAACATATATACTGGCCCGCCCCCCAAAGGCCCCAAAACCTCGGACCCTATTTACAAGAATATAACATGTTTACGATGAATCTCACTAGCTCGACCAGATTCTCACGGGAATATAAACTCTCATAAGACTGGCAAAAGTCCTATCCTAATTACAGGAATATTAACTACTATAATACTCACGCCGCCTATGTACATATGATCTAACAACGTACTACTCTAACTTACATCGAATCTCACCCTATGTACATAAGGGCATAATAACTCTATATATACTGCCCACCATGTTTTACTACAATAATAGTAACTACTAATATACGTGCTGTAACCTATGTAGCAAGCGCAACTATAAACTACTATATGATACTGCGCCCTTAATGGTAACCAAGAATATAACTACATATAGACAACTACTGCCAATCGCCCCAATATTGCCTAAGACACTGGGGGACGTAATAACTACGTGATAATGGACCCTGCCCCCTAATTACATGTGAATATCACTACTGATAATACGGACGTTAATCCGGTATGATACACGGACTTACTAACTACTCTAAATAGGCTTGCCATAACACGCCCCCATGAGGCCCCCTTCTGTTACAAACGCTAGTTTAAGAATAGCTTAACCTACGTAAGTATACTGGGACGCGAGACGCGGAGCCGAGGCTCCTCTCGAAGCCCCACGTGTGGGATAACTCCCTATGTACAGTTGAGAATGATAACTACTGGAAGTCTAGGATACCTACTTGGCCAGCTCGCAGACCGCGGTAAGAGATGTAGACTAAGATGTCGTATGTTAACTACATTGACCTCAGCGCTTAATAACATGCACCGGAACCTATGTAGCGACGCGTAAAATAAGTCCAAAATGTGACTAAGGATTACAGAGTGACATACCACTGGAGGCCCTATGTAGGACGAGGAGGAATAGAACTTATCTATAATAAGACGATCTTGCTGCCACACAGAGAGACCGGCACGAAAACGCTCAAGAAACTACGGCCCCATGTACAAAATCGAAAAAGGAAATTCACTAGCGCAAATGAGCCGTACTATAAATACGCCGCCCAAAAAAAATTTACAGGGGAAGTAAAACTACTAGACGAGACTTGTGCCCGCACCTTAATGTCTCAGAAAAAATGAATGACTTGTATAAATGGCCCTACTGAGTCCAAAACAGAAAAAAACCCATAGATGGGTACATGGGGGCTAAATGTGAGTCCTAATTGGTTGTTAGACTCTGGAGCACTGTTACTTTTGTAAATTAGCACCAGTAATAGGGTTGATTGTTAATATTTTGGCATCCTGTGACTCTTGCCGGGCACTGTACCCCCGGGTGCCGGCGGGTCCGCCTCTGCCATCCTCGCCAGGTCTTGTCACGTCTCTTCCAGCTGCAGCTCCCAGCGTGTTCTGTCGTTCGTGATTCATCAAACACTGGGGTGCAGCGCGAAGACCGGGGGCCTGGTGATGGATGATGACAGCTGTATTTATAGCACCGCCATAAGCAGAACACATTTGGCGTCACTTATGACATGTGGGCTCCAAGACTCTTGCCTGTGCCCGTAAATATTTATGGCTGACTCTTCCAAGATACAGAATTATTAAAGGGGAACCTCCTGATGTAGTATATAGCAAAATGTGCCACTACCCCGTACCTCCGCCCTTAGCACAAATTTCACCTAATCACTTGGGTTCCTCTAGTTCAATGAACCAGCAACAGGTGAACGGCTGCAAAAGCGAAGCTGACTCATCCCTTTAACTTCTCAAACACTTAAAGGGGTTCTACCAGCTCCCAAATCACCCTTCAAGTAAAGCCAGCATTGGATCGGGCTCTTTATAATCTTTCCGGACATATCTCGCTTGTATCCCACTGGTCTCTCGTTTCCCAGAAAGTTCAGTTTTTATTTTTATGCAAATGAGATAAAGGCGCTACTGCGAATGTCTGTGAAAAGTCAAGAGAGCCAGATGCTGTAATGCGTCGATGCGACAGCGCCACAAGCATAACGGCATATGGAGACGCCATCTTGGAAAAAGGGATGGCCAGCACAGCCAATAGTTCTCATAAAACATAGGAAAACCTGATAGCATAGGATAAACAATCACTCTGTTCACCTAATGGCTGTCTTGTGTAGACGAACTAAAGATGAGTGTGACAAAAACATTATATCCGCAGATCGAATCGTGGGTCATAATTAGGTATGTTCTGTAGGCAACGGTACGTAGTCATAGTACCAGGCTAGTAACTGCTAACCACAGAGTGTGGTGTGGCTACTAGACATGTCAAAAAAAGTTCTATAGAGACTCCACCAAAGTATGTGGGGTACAAGCCTCAGCACTACCCATGGATGGGCAGAACCCAGGTTCGTATGGAGTAATATCAGGTCCTAATGTGGGAAATGTATCCATCCCCTACCAAGGGCACTGCGAGTGACCCCCCACTAGGGAAAACTGAAAAAAAGCCCTAGCGGTTACCCAAGTACCTATATATCAGAAACTGTAGTGCTGCTATAAGGAGTATTATCACGTAGAAGAAAAAGATCTGGTGCGGCTCAAGGAATATGTATGTCTCCAAGGAAAATACTGCATCTCCATTGTACTTAACACAAAAAATATGGTTTATTGGACTTAAATTCATACACAAATATTCAAACGACAAAAGAAATATGAGATTCCAGGAGGGGGGTCCTCAAGAGGTGTCCAATGACAGGTGATAAGTGATATGGTGACATGATGGATCTAAAAGAAATAGGAAAACAACATAATTAATATCTTATGGTAAAGACACCATAACCAACACAGAGAATCATAGTCACAAGGGATGCGAGTTGCACATTGTAGGAGTCACTATTCAAAGATGCCATCGTTTTGAAAGTCACCGTTGAGACCTCCTTTTCAATGTATTTAATTTATAAACCATTCCAGTTCTCTTTTTTCAATAATTTGGTCCTGTTCACCCCCCTCTCCTTAGTGGTTGGAATTTGTCAATAAGGCGAAAATTTGAGTTGGCCTCTCATGATTATGTTCTGAAAATGTTTGGGCACGGGAGGTCTTTCTACCAGCCCTAGATAGTTATACCGTGTGCCGTTTCATGCGCGTTTTGAAATCGAGAGTTGTCTCTCCATATGTACCATAGCTTGCAGGGGCATTCCAGGCATATAGATTACGTGATCTGAATCAATGTCAAGTAATGTTGATTTCATACGTGATCTCTGTAGAGGGATGTGTGAAATTACCCCTTTCATCATCATAGTGCAGTTAACGCCACTTTCTGCATGGAAACTTCCTTTTTTTGGGGTGCAATGGTAAGTCGTCTTAGTGTTTTTTTGGAGCCCACATCGGCTTTCCACTAGCTTATCCCTAAGACTCGGTGTCCGCCGGTAAGAAAAAGGTGGGTGGGACGCTAAACTCAGGTATATGGGGAATGCATCTGACAGGATTGTGCCAATTTTTTGGATATAATTTTTCCAATTTCGTTGTAATGCCCGTATAAGTAGAGACAAAGGGTATGCGCTTCAAGTTGGCACTCTTCGTTTTAGGTTCTAGAAGATCATTTCTATGAGGTTTAAGGCCCTTTCTTTAGTTTTTCATCAGGGGTGAGGGATACCCTCGTGCCTAAATTTAGTACTAAGGAGTCAAAATTTTTCTCCAGATCGGGTCTCTAGAGACAATCCGGCGAACTCTGAGAAATTGGCTAGTGGTAGTGCCCTTACATTCTTCTAGGGTGGCTGCTCTTAAAATGTAGCAGATTGTTTTTGTCAGTAGGTTCACAAACAGATCCGTGTGGATCATACCATTGTTCAATAGCACTTGTACATCCAAAAATTGTATAGCCACCTGGGACCACACCAGTATACTGAACATTGCATTCAACATTATTGAGGTAATTTTGGAATAAAGCAAATCATCAGATGTACCCTTCCAATGAGGAAGATGTCGTCTATTATCGCCACCACCTCACGACCTTGTTGAAGTGGTGGGATACATAGACCGACTATCCTCAAAATCACCTCATGTAGATATTGGCATATGGGGGCGTGACATTCGCCCCCATCGCCGTACTTCAGATGTTACAAAAAATGCATCCTGGAAATAAAAAGTAATTGCATGTAACACCAGTTCAAGTAATTCCATGATTAGTGAAACTACCACATCTGAGAAATCTGTTGCCATTAGTTTTCTCCTTACTGCTGCCAGACCTTTGTCATGACTGATAGATGTATATAAAACTGACAACGTCAATGATGCAAGATTACATTACACATGGAGTGTAGATCCGGATCTTCAAGTTTTTTCAAAAAGTCAGGTGTATCTCTAATATAAGATGGGGTATTCACGCAAAGGGTCTCAAGAATTTGTCTAAAAAAATGCAATGGTGTTAAGTATAGTCACATACAGCCACATCGCGTCTACCGGAGGGTTTGTAGACATTTGTGAATTTTGGCAATAGATATAAAAACGGTGTGACCGGATGTTCAACATTGTAAATAACATACAATGCCTTACAATTAGGTTAGTCTCTCTAGCTTATCCAGAACCTTTTTTAATTTTACGACTAAATTCAAATTTAGGATCACAATTCACCAATTTGTACACTGAGTTATCCGACAGTTGTCGTTCCACCTCTTTGAGATACATTGTGTGCCATGACGACGACCGCACCGCCCTTATCGGCAGGTTTTATTGTGAGGTCGCCGTCATGCAAAGATTTGTAATGCCTGCCATTCCTGGCTAGTGATGTTAGGGTGTCTCAGCTTTTGCGTGTCATTTGTAAATTTCAACTTATTGATACCAGTTTGATACCTTGTATGAAGGAATCAATGGTGTAATGGTGACAGTAGGTGGTGAAATTACTTTTTACATGTAAATCAAAATCTTTCAATTTCAAAAGGGTAAGGAGGGTACATACTTACACATGTAAGGAAGGTTTATCAAAGAACCAAGTCTTTAGTTTAATGATCTGAAGAACTTGGAGGTCGATCTCAATGTGAACCAGTCATCGGTGCAGCTGGCAAAAGGATAGTCCTCTATTCAGAAGTGATGCTGTGTTGGAGTCAGGATCTTGGAGGAAATTTGATGACTAGTGTTTGTCTCCTCCTTGTTGTCATCACCTTTGTTGGAAATGATTTCTCTCTTTGGTTTTGAATTTTTCGGTATCGCCAATGTCTAATTCCCCCTCTTCTGGTGGGTTTGTCCTTAAGGGTAGGGGATTGGTGCTTACCCCTAAAAAAGAATCTGATCCGGTAGTAGTGTGTCTTTTCTTTGTCTTTAGATGTCATTCGCCTATTCCTACGTGGATATTCCTTATGCCTTGATGGGCCATGGTACTTGGTCAATTGCCATGCATAAATGGTCCCCTTCTGGTAATCTCAGCATCACGATTCCATTTTTTGCCTTTTTGTACTCTCAAGTTCAACCTGTAACTTGGAAAGATAATCATAACTTTGTTCTTAAGGTATTAATCATCCTCTGTTAATGCGTTCTTGAGATCATTATCAACCTCCTGGTTTTAGCCAACAATTGCTTTCAACTCTATTTGTAGAAATTCAAGATTTAGTAACAAAACATCTGAAGCATACTTGTTCGATAATTCCTCGAAGCGCGACAAAATGATACGTTCATAGAGAATAAATTCGGTGCCTAATGGTGGAGCGCATTCCTTTCGGGATCCTCCCATCTTATAATATTCGCCTAATGTAGTTAGGTGCAATCTCAAATTCAATGCTCTTTTAGAGTAATTTTCGTACCTTTCTTTAATTCGTTTGATGATGGTTTCTTAAGAAGCTAGCGTCTCCTCCTATGCCGTCACAATCCTGCAATCTCGTCCTCCGTGAAGGAAAAAGTATGAGGTGGACGTTAGAACTTTCAGCCATATTGACGTGCAAAGCTATCAATGGTAAAGCTAAAATTCAGAAAAAATAGCAGCACAGTCACTTTGAGAAGATTGAACTATGGGTGCTATCCTGCACTCTCCCCATGCAGAGTCCACGAAATATAAGAATGAAAAAACGCAGCACTCCATATAGTGAAAAGAAATGTGGTTTTTATTCACATCGTGCGACGTTTCGGCTGTTCCAGCCTTTGTCAAGCCAATTGTGTCATGTTATACAGAGATATTTATAGTCACATAGTGATGACATCATAGTATTAGTAAACAAACATAAGTGATCGTATATACATTAATACAGTGCATATTCTGTTGGTGATCCAATGTATAGTACAGATATAAATTCACCTTAGTGCAGCGGTATTGCTCATAAGCGATCATATAATCATTAAATAAAAATTACAGATAAATCAGGAAAGTGCTCTAATGGTTCACCTGTATGGGTACTCCTCCTGGTGTAGTCTAACACATGGACGCTATTCGCGCTATAAGCGACTACGCGCATCTGTCTGTGAAAAGTCAAGGAGAGCAGCTGCTGTCATGCGCATGTCGCGCATGCGCACAACCATAACGCATATGGAGACGCCATTGGAAAAAGGGTATGTGCCAGACACCAGCCAATAGTTTCTCATAAAAAACATAGGAAAAACCTGACTAGCATGGATAAACAGATCATGCTTGTTCACCTAATGGATTGTCTTTGTAGCGAACTAAAGATGAGTGTGACAATAACATTATCGCAGCAGAACCGAATCGTGGGTCATATTAGGTATGTCTTTCTGATGGCAAACGGTACACATGTAGTCATAGTACCAGGCTAGTAACTTGCTAACCACAGAGTGTGGGCTACCTGACAGGTCAAAAAAGTCTATAGAGAATACACCCAAAGTATGTGGGTTACAAGCTCTCGGCACTACCCATGGATGGGCAGAACCCAGGTTCGTATGGAGTTTATGCAGGTCCTAAGTGGAAAGTATTCCATACCCCTACCAAGGGCACTGCGAGTGACACCCCAACTAGTGGAGAAAACTGAAAAAAGCCTAGCGGTTACACAAGTACCTAATATAATCAGAACGTGTAGTGCTGCTATAAGTGAGTATTATCACTAGAAGAAAAAGTCTGTGCGGCACGAAGAATATGTATTGTCTCCAAGGAAAATACTGCATCTCCATTGTACTTAACACAAAAAAATATGGTAGTGGACTAAATATCATACACAAATAGTCAAACGACAAAAGAATATTGAGATTCCAGGAGGGGTCCTCAAGAGGTGTCCCAATGCAAGGTGATTAAGTGATATGGTGACATGATGTGATCTAAAAGCAAATAGGAAAAAATAATTAATATCTTATGGTAAAAGACACCATAACCAACACAGAGAATCCATAAGTCACAGGGATGCGAGTTGCACATTGTTAGGAGTCACTATTCAAAAAGGCCACTCGTTTTGATAGTCAACGTTGAGACCTCCTGGTTTCAATGTATTTAATTTATAAAACCTTCCAGTTCTCTCTTTTTTTCAATAATTGGTCGGTCCGCCCTCCCTTAGTGTGTGGAATTTTGTCAATAAGGCGAAATTTGAGTTGGCCTCTCTATGATATGTTCCTTGAAATGTTGGGCACTGGGAGGTTCTGTTCTACCAGCCCTGATAGATACCGGTGCTGGTTCCTGCGCGTTTTGAAATCGAGAGTTGTCGCTCCAATGTACCATAGCTTGCAGGGTGGGGCATTCCAGCATATAGATATGGTGATCTGAATCACATGTCAAGATAAGTTTGATTTGCATTACGTGATCTCTGTAGAGGGATGTGTGAAATTACCACTTTCATCATCATAGTGCCAGTTAACGCACTTTCTTGCATGAAAACTTCCTTTTTTTGGGGTGCAAGGTAAGTCGTGTCTTAGTGCTTTTTTTGGAGCCCACATCGGTCTTTCACTAGCTATCCCTAAGACTCGGTGTCCGCCGGTAAGAAAAAAAGGGTGGGACGTAAACTCTCGGTATATTGGGAATGCATCTGACAGGATGTGCCAATTTTTGGATATATTTTTCCAATTCGTTGCTAATGCCCGTATAAGTAGAGACAAAGGGTATGGCTTCAAGTTGGCACTCTTCGTTTTAGGTTCTAGAGATCATTTCTAATGAGGTTTAAGGCCTTTCTTATGTTCTTAATCAGGGGTGAGGGATACCCTCGTGCCCTACAATGTAGTAAAAGGATGTCAAAATTTTTCTCCAGATCGGGTTCTCTAGAGACAATCCGGCGAACTCTGAGAATTGGCTTAGGGTAGTGCCCTTACCATTCTTCTAGGGTGGCTAGCTCTTAAAATGTGCAGATTGTTTTTGTCAGTAGGTTTCACAAACAGATCCGTTGTGGATCATACCATTGTTCAATAGCAATGTACATCCAAAAATGTATAGCCACCTGGGACCACACCAGAGTATACGAACATTGCAGTCAACTTAGTTTGGGGGTGGTAATTTTGGAATAAAAGCAAAATCACAGATGTACCCTTCCAAATGGAGGGGGGGAAGATGTCGTTCATGTTCGCCCACCACCTCACGACCTGTTGAAGTGTGGGCATACATAGGACGACATCTCTCAAATCACTCATGTAGATTTGGCATATGTGGGGGCCTACATTCGCCCCATCGCCGTACCTCAGCTGACTACAAAAAATGCATCCTGAAACTAAAAAGTAATTGCATGTAAGCACCAGTTCAAGTAATTCCTGATTAGTGAAATACCACATCTGAGAAAATCTTTTGCCATTCAGTTTCTCCTACTAGCTGCCATACCTTTGTCATGACTGATAGATGTAATATAAACTGACAACGTAACATGATGACCAGATACATATACCCATGAGTTGTAGATCCGGATCTTTCAAGTTTTTTTCAAAAAAGGTCAGCTGTATCTCTATGATAAGATGGGGTATTCACCGCAAAGGGTCTCAAAATTTGTCTAAAAAAAGCAACTGGTGTTAAGTACTAGATCGCCCTACCAGCACTATCGGTCTCACGGGGGTTTGTAAGACATTTGTTGAATTTTGGCAATAGATTAAAACCTGTGGTGACCGGATGTTCACTTGTAACATAATCATACAATGCCGTATCAATTAGGTTAGTCTCTCTAGCTCATCCGAACCTTTTTAATTTACGACTAAATTCAAATTAGGATCAAAATTCACACATGTTGTAACTGAGTTATCCGACAGTTGTCGTTCCACCTCTTTGAGATACATTTGTGTGTCCATGCGGACGACCGCAACCGCCATTACGGAGGTTTATTGTAGGTCGCCGTCCTGCATAAGATCTGGTAATGCCTGCATTCCTGCTAGTTGCTGTTAGGGTGTCTCAGCTTTTGCGGGTCATTTGTACTCACTTTCACCTATGATACCAGTTTTGATAGCCTTGTATGCAGGAATCAATGGCTGTAAATGGTGACGTAGGTGTGAAATTACTTTTGTACATGTAAATCAAAAATCTGTCAATTCCAATAAAGTGAAAGATTTGATTACATGTTAAAAAGGTAAATTACACCTATGTCACCATTACAGCCTATGATTCCTCATACAAGGTATCAAAACTGGTATCAATAAGTTGAACGTACAAAATCTGAATACGCAAAAGCTGGAGGGACACCCTAACACTAGACAGGGAATGGCAGGCATTACAGATTCTTATGCTTGACGGCGACCTCAAAAAAACTGCCGATAAGGGCGGTGCGGTCGTTTCGTCATGGACACCACAAATGTATCTCAAGAGGTGGAACGACAACTGTCGGATTAAACTCAGTGTCTACAAATTGGTGAATGTGATTCCAAATTGAATTTAGTCGTTAAATTAAAAAGTTCTGGATAGAGCTAGAGAGACTAACCTAATTGATAAGAATTGTATGATTCTTACAAGTTGAACATCCGGTCACACCGGTTTATATCTATGCCAAAAATTCACAAATGTCTACAAACCTACGGGTGTAGACCGCTGTGGCTGGTATGGGATTATACGTAAACACACCATGCTATTTTTTTAGGACAAATTCTTGAGGACCCTTTGCGGTGAATACCCATCTTATATTAGAGATACAGCTGACTTTTTGAAAAAACTTGAAGATCCGGATCACACTCCTGGGTAAGGTAATCTGGCATATTTGAAGTTGTCAGTTTATGATAACATCTATCAGTCATGAAAAAGTTAATCTGGCAGCAGTAAGGAGAAAAACTAATGCAACAGATTTCTCAGATGTGGTAGTTTCACTACTCATGGAAAGGTACTTGAACTGGTGGCGTACATGCAATTACTTTTATTTAAGGATGCATTTTTTGTTACAGTGAGAGGTACGGCGATGGGGGCGAATTTAGCCCCCACATATGCCCATATCTAACATGAGTGATTTGAGGAGATGTCGGTCTATGTATCCCACCACTTCAACACGGTCGTGAGCGGTGGTGGCGATACATAGACGACATCTTCCTCATTGGAAGGGGACATCTGATGATTCTGCTTTCTTCCAAAATTACCTCAATACTGTTGACTGCAATGTTCAGATTACTCTGGTGGGTCCCAGGTGGCTATACAATTTTTGCGATGTACAAGTGCTATTAACAATGGTTGATCCACACGGATCTGTTTGTGAAACCTATGACAAAAACAATCTGCTACATTTTAAGAGAAGCCACCCTATAGAAGATGGTTAAGGGCACTACCCTTATAGCCAATTTTCCAGAGTTCGCCGGCTGTCTCTAGAGAACCCGATCTGAGAAAAATTTTGACATCCGTAGGACTAAATTAGGGCCACGAGGGTATCCCTCACCCCCTGATAAAGAAATAAAGAAAGGGCCTTAAACCTCATTAGAAAATGATCTTATAGAACCTAAAACGAAGAGTGCCAACTTGAAGGCATACCCTGTGTCTCTACTAACGGGAATTAGCACGAAATTGGAAAAAAAATATCTCAAAAATTGGCAATCCTGTCAGAGGCAATTCCCCATCTACCTGAGTTTAGCGTCCACCCCTTTTTTCTTACCCCGGCGGACACCGAGTCTTAGGGATAAGCTTAGGTCGAAAGCCGATGTGGGTCCAAAAAAAAAACACTAAGACCAGAACTTACCTTGCACCACCAAAAAAAGGCAGTTTTTCCATGCAGAAAGTGGTTAACTGCACTATGATGATGAAAGGTGGGTAATTCACACATCCCTCTAAGAGATCACGTATGATATCCCAAACAATTTATGACATGTGATTCAGATTACGTAATCTATATGCTGAATGCACCTGCAAGTATGGTACATTGGAGAGAGAGACAACTCAGATTCAAAAAAAGCGCAGGAACCAGCACCGGATACTTCAGGGGCTGGTTCGGAACAGACCTCCAGTGCCCAAACATTTTCAGGAACAATAATAATAAGAGAGGGCCAACTCAATTTCGCCTTATTGAAAAAATTCCACACAAGGAGGGGGGTGACAGGGGACCAAAATTGAACAAAAAAAAGAGAACTGGAATGGATTATAAATTAAAGACATTGAAACAGGAGGTCTCAACGTTGACTTCAAAACGGTGGCATCTTTTGAATAGTGACTCCTAACACGTGCGAACTCGCATCCATTGTTGACTATGATTCTCTGTGTTGTTATGGTGTCTTTACATAAGAATTAATTATGTTTTTCTATTTTCTTTTAGATCACATCAGGTCACCATACCACTCTAATCCCTTGCATTGGACACCTCTTGAGGACCCCTCCTGGTGGTTTCTGATCTCCAAGATTTCTTTTGTCGTTGACTATTGTGTATGATATTTAGTCCAATAACACCATATGTGTTGGGTTAAGTACAATGGAGATGCAGTATTTTCCTTGAGAAGACATATTCTCGATGCCGCCACGATCTTTTTCTCTGTGAGAATACTCACTTATAGCAGCACTACAGTTTATGATTATAGATAGGTACTTGTGTAAACGCTAGGGCTTTTTTCAGTTTCTCCCACTAGGGGGGGAGTCACTCGCAGTGCCCTTCCCCCTGAGTAGGGGCATGGTTACATTTCCATAGCCTGCATATTACTCCATACGAAACTGGGTTCGCCCATCCAGGGGTAGTGCATGAGGCTTGAACCACATTACGTGGTGGTCTTCTCCTATAGACTTTTTGACATGTATAGGTAGCCCACACTTCTGGGTTAGCAAAGGTTTACTAGCTGGTACTATGACTACACGGTACCGTTGCCATACGAACTACCTAATTATGACCCAACGATTCGGTCTGCTGCCGATATATGTTATTGTCACACTATCTTTAGTTCGATACAAAGACAGCCATTGGTGAACAAGCAGTGATATGTTTATCTATGCTAGTCAGTTTTTCTATGTTTTATGAGAATATTGGCTGTGCTGGCACATACCCTTTTTCCAATGAGGGAGTTCTCCATAGCCGTTAGCTTGTGAGCATGCGGACATGCGAATTACAGCATCTGCTCTCCTGACTTTTTCACAAGAATGCGCAGTAGCGCCTTATAGAAGCAATAGCGTCAATGTGTAGACAACACCAGGAGGAGGTACGGACGAGGTACCCATAACAGGTGAACCATTAGGAGCACTTCATGATTTATCTGTAATTTTTATGTAATGATTATATGATCGGTATGAGCAATACCGCTGCACTAGAGGTGAATTTATATGCTGTACTTATAAATTGATCCCAGAATATGACCTGTATAGTAGATATATGATCAATTATGTTTGTTGACTAATACTATGATGTCATCACTATGTGACTATAAATATCTCTGTATAACATGACAAATGGGCTTGACAAAGGCTGGGGAAAAAGCCGAAAACGTCGCACGGAGGTGGATCCCCAAAACAACATTTTATTTCACTATATGGAGTGCTGCCGTTTTTTAATTCTATATTTGCTAGTTGGACTCTGCATGGGGAGAGGGAGAGTGAGGATAGACAAGTCAATTTCTCCAAAGTGACTGTGCTGCTATTTTTCTTGAACTTTGGATATAATATATATATATATATTATATATATATATATATAACAATTTAAAAAAAAGGGGGCTTAAGAACATGGTTTTTAAAAAATCTCGGAAAGGACATACGCATTAAAAACAAACAATTTTTATGATGTAATATGTATGTTAGTATTGTTGTTGTTAACAATAACTGAAATATTAACACAAAAAATTTTGGAATATGTGAATGCTGTTAAAACATTTTATAAATAAAAAATTCTATGTGACCCACAGAATCGAAATAGGATGGATGTTATAAGGGAGGAATGATGCTTAATTTGAAGTTGATCAAAGGTCATTAGTGGTGTTTTTTTACATCTTTCCATAAAGAGTTATTATATCCAAATACAAGGATCAGGGTTTTGGGGGAGGGGGGAGGGGGCAGGCGGTTCATCCCAGGCAGTGGAACACGTCATCAGTACAATGTAAGGATTTAGTCAAACAAGGGTAATTCCCAAATCATTGGTCTGGACCGGCACGGTACTTTACACCTGCACAGACTTTAGTGGGTTCCCTTTGGTACATAGTCCAGTACAACATATATTTCAGGTTCCTACAATGTCATCGGTATGACCCGCCCATTCCTATTCTGTGTATCACTAACTGTATGTAATTTGTTCTACATGTTTTGCTTATTTTATCTTGTTAAAAATAAAATCATTTTGTTTTATATTTATACATTGTCTGGTTATGCTCCTTTCCCTACAGTTGTTTTTCTGGTGGGATCACAGATTCCATAAGAAGTTAATACATTCTTTATTGAACATTCTAAGTTGATACATTGTAATTATCTGAACCCCTTAAGGGACTGGACCTCATTTTCAATTATGGAACCAGCCCGATTTCTTAATAATCTGAAAGCTGCCACTATATGCCAATTATAACTTAGAATGTTTGAAATGTTTGCTATTTATTTAGGAAAAAATGTTAAAGTTAGTGATGAAAAAATTACAACTTAATCTAAACCCTCCAATAGGTTACTAGCGTAACAAAACCATAGTCTGTTATTTTTAAGAGAATATTAGGAGCAGTGCCACAGTCGACAATGAGGCAAGATGAGAATCGCGCATAGGTGCAGAGCTGAGCCTGAGGGGGAGGCCACAAAATATGGGTCCATAATGTGGGCATTCGGTGGCCACATGATAAATTTCTCCTCAGGCAGCAAATAGACTAGAATTGGCCTAGTTAGGACGCTTACAAAACAATCAGCCAAATTTTCCAGATTTCACCACGATTCAATATTTTAGAGGCCTAATTATATTTAAGGGGTTAAAAGTTCTACTTTATGAGAAACTCACCATAAAGTAGTAAACATTTTTAATGTACCCCTCAAACTATTCAACACAGACCTTGCAAAGCGCGCTTTGATTTATGAATCAAAACATTGAAAATTGAGGTTGTCATATGGAATTTTAAATATTGACAGTTTAAATGTTTACATAGCACTAAAATTTACAAGATAAAATGAGTACACTGATATACATGTTATCCCGTCTACTAGGGGTATTAGTGATGCCATCTCTTGTTGATTAATTATCATCTCAATTGGGTGGTGTGCCGTTTTCTCAACCCATGTTAACTCAATGTGATATAACCACTTTATCCTGGCCCAAACCGAGACCAGAGGGAAGGGTCGCCATCAAGTTTGGAGGGCCACATTTGTCCGCAAAATATTTCGGGCTTATTCTAATCACTTACCCATTTTACTTGTGTTAATAAGCTTTAAAATGGGGAAAATGTAGGTCTATTTTTTTTTAAAAATTGGAAAAGAGCAACCGTTCCTTCCAAAATTCTTAATACACAACCCTCAAAATACAATAGTATGGCTGAAAATAACCTCTCTTGTTCAAGAATTCTATTTGTCTTTTTACAATTTAACCAAAGAATAATTCATCCTAACTGGATCTGAAAAAAAAAAGATGAGGATCTTCTTCCCTCCCCCTTTCAATTTACCCTTTCTCAAATCAGAGGAATCAGAGGACTTTGTTCAACCTGTGACACCACAAGTAGTAAAGGAAACACTTTTATGTTTTTCTCAAATGAAGCTGCATCCTCAATAGCATGAAAGTATATCTATGCAAAGGACTAAGACTGTTTTTTTGTTTTAAATCGGGAATACTTGTAGCATTCTTATTAAAATGCAAACATGTACCTGAACAATTCTGTTGACACCATTATTACCATTGCTTCTGGTTTGGAAAGGTAAAAAACAAACCAAAAACAACAGGATTGTCGGAATGAAGGAATGAATTGAAATATTATGAAAATTGTGTCACCCTACAAAATTCTAAAAACATTTATCAAGCACATTCTAATATGGGTGTAGAAGAGAAAGAGTAGGGGTCATTAAAGACGAGAGCTGATGGAACCCTTGTTGACATTTAATCTCAACTTTCTTGATCCCAACACTCCTCCACACACGTCTAGTAAGCATTTTATTAAAAAAATCAAATAAATATGAGGTTCATCGACGTGTTCTTCTGATTGAACCTTGAAACACAAAGGTTTTTAAAAATTATTTGCAAAGATTCATATACATAAATATTATTATATTTGACGTGGCATGATCTTTACGTGACGTTGAGGTAAGTTAGCGGTAATTCAAAGGTAGTAATAAAGCAATATTAAAATAGTACTTCATCAAGTCTGTATAGCTTACAGTAACTTAATCGTAGCCCAGTGAACCTTTTAATCAAATGGCTGCAAGCTTTAAAAAATAGCTCCAGGACCCTTGCAGTAGAAATAAAACGTGATATGCGAAAGACAATTTCTCGTCAGTACTCCATTGTTTTTCTTTGGACCCTACAGTGCGCCAGTTAAAATAAAATGCTTAGTAAATATTCTCAGCACACTTTATAGCCTAAATCATTCTCGCTTAGACTTAATATCTAAGTCTCGTTACCAAAATTTCTTGTTTTTGTTCAAAAATTGTACGTCTTTGAAACAATCCATGGGTTAACTAAAAAAACCAACTTTTCAGGTGTGCGGAAACTGCAGGAAACTTTGGTCATAATTTGCTTCAAAGTGACCTTTAAAGAGTTACCTATAGAGTTACATATGTTTAGGGTTCTTTTAAAGATTACTCAAAACATCTCAAGACCAGATTTTATTTGGCTGCGCCATTTTCTGTCCGATTTGCCCTGACAAAGAAAGTCTTTATATCTTGCACTGGTATTTATAAAAGTGGTTACCCTAGTTTTGTGTTAGCGGATGTAATGTGACGGAATTTGCAACACATTTAATACCTCGCCTCAAATGAATTGTTGGGCATGCGTAGGTAAAGGGGCACCAAAATAAGATGGTGCAACACCTCCTGTAAAAGTGCAGGATGCAACCATATTATGACGACCATGCCACCAGTATGCAATAATTGCCAAAACATGGCACACTTAAAATGCAAAAATTCCAAGGTCAAGGGCAAAAATGTATAGGTAAATCTTATATTTCACCATTTTATTGTGTTTGCAACTGCCAAAATATGTCATAGTTGTCTTCTTTTGGGAAAAATAACTTTTGTCAGGAACTCTCCAAAACCAAGTTCTAGCTTTTGTGTGCCTATGCTGGGGATGCTGGGCTATTTTAGTTACATATATACTCGAGTATTAAGCCGAACAAGTATAAGCCGAGGCCCCTAATTTGCCACAAAAACCTGGTAAAACTTCATTTTGTTACGCGAGTATAAGCCGAGTTTTGGGTTTCAGCACATTATTTTGTGCTGAAAAAATAGGCTTATAATCGAGTATATAAGGTAGTTCTATTGCTGCGCTGGGTTGAGTCTGAGAAGTTGGGTGGTTTATTTGGGCTGGGTTATATGTGTCATGTGTGGGTGAGTGATGGATGGCTGAGCAGTAAGTTGCTGGGACGGCATCAAGGACCTATCATAGACATGCTCTAATCCGACACCATACTGGGATTTTCTTTTCTCCTTTCTTTTTATTTACTAGTGTCAGTATCTTGGGAATATATGTCTCATTATGCTTTGCGGGTTTTGACCCTGGTTGTTTTGGGCCTCAAGATTCTTTGTGCCATATAGGGATATGACTTGGTTTGCCTGCTAGCTTCTGTCTGATTTCTCTCTCCATAATTGCATTCCAAGCACAAATCAGAAAGAGAGGGCATCCAGCGGTCCCTGCAGTTAGTGCAGTATGGGCAAGTAGGCAGGACAGGGGTTCATGGGTAACTCAGCTCAATTTATGTCTTGACAACCCTAACTTCATATTCCAACATGTATGGATTAGATCTTCAATATGTCTGCCTAAACCCACCCCCAAATTTAGAAAATCTCAGGCTGATTGACTTATTATTTATTGTAATGGACAGACTTCACCCAAGTGACATATGTTGGGTAAGAGAGATTGAAAGGTTTTCCGATTTCAACCAGCAACAATTCCATTGTTTTTACGGAGACTACCATGCGGAATAGTTCTGCCAACAGAATTTTCTCTTCTCCTAGTAAGTAATCTCCATGATCAGGCAAGTTCTCAATGTGTAATCATAAAATATTCAAGCTGTGGCTCAGGATGACAGTGGAGATGGAGGACCTGTGGCAGGTTCAGGTTTGGCGTCAGGTTCAGCTGAACCAGACTATTGCCGATTGAAAGCTGATACGCATAAGAAGAGGGGAAACTGTTCAGGCTATACAAATTGCTGTCTTGCAGATAGGACACATATTAAGTTCCAAAGTTTCTATGATCTATAAACAGTGCTCCTGCCGGATAGGACACTAGTACAATCTGCTAAGCTCCTACTTCTCTATAACATGCCTGCCTGCAGCTAGGACCACTTTGTCCAATAGCTCAGCACATCATGATCGAATAACATTGCGGCTTGCAGATAGGGAACTAGTACAATCTGCTCAGGTCCTCCAAATCTATAAAAGTGCTTGAAGACAGGACCAAGTGTATTATCAGTTAGAGGGCTGCAATTTTAGCTTTAATAATGTTACAGTAATACCGGAGATCAGAATTACAAGGTCAAAAGTTAGCAGAAGATAATGACAAGGAACAATTTCTACCAGTACAAACGTAATAGGGTTTAGATCTGTCTGTATATGCGGCATCGAATGACACCCTGACAATTAATATTTAAAAGAACCATCCTACGGAAGGTGACATATATAAGAATGTAATATATATTACATTCTTATATATGTCACCTTCCGTAGGATGGTTCTTTTAAATATTAATTGTCAGGGTGTCATTCGATGCCGCATATACAGACAGATCTAAACCCTATTACGTTTGTACTGGTAGAAATTGTTCCTTGTCATTATCTTCTGCTAACTTTTGACCTTGTAATTCTGATCTCCGGTATTACTGTAACATTATTAAAGCTAAAATTGCAGCCCTCTAACTGATAATACACTTGGTCCTGTCTTCAAGCACTTTTATAGATTTGGAGGACCTGAGCAGATTGTACTAGTTCCCTATCTGCAAGCCGCAATGTTATTCGATCATGATGTGCTGAGCTATTGGACAAAGTGGTCCTAGCTGCAGGCAGGCATGTTATAGAGAAGTAGGAGCTTAGCAGATTGTACTAGTGTCCTATCCGGCAGGAGCACTGTTTATAGATCATAGAAACTTTGGAACTTAATATGTGTCCTATCTGCAAGACAGCAATTTGTATAGCCTGAACAGTTTCCCCTCTTCTTATGCGTATCAGCTTTCAATCGGCAATAGTCTGGTTCAGCTGAACCTGACGCCAAACCTGAACCTGCCACAGGTCCTCCATCTCCACTGTCATCCTGAGCCACAGCTTGAATATTTTATGATTACACATTGAGAACTTGCCTGATCATGGAGATTACTTACTAGGAGAAGAGAAAATTCTGTTGGCAGAACTATTCCGCATGGTAGTCTCCGTAAAAACAATGGAATTGTTGCTGGTTGAAATCGGAAAACCTTTCAATCTCTCTTACCCAACATATGTCACTTGGGTGAAGTCTGTCCATTACAATAAATAATAAGTCAATCAGCCTGAGATTTTCTAAATTTGGGGGTGGGTTTAGGCAGACATATTGAAGATCTAATCCATACATGTTGGAATATGAAGTTAGGGTTGTCAAGACATAAATTGAGCTGAGTTACCCATGAACCCCTGTCCTGCCTACTTGCCCATACTGCACTAACTGCAGGGACCGCTGGATGCCCTCTCTTTCTGATTTGTGCTTGGAATGCAATTATGGAGAGAGAAATCAGACAGAAGCTAGCAGGCAAACCAAGTCATATCCCTATATGGCACAAAGAATCTTGAGGCCCAAAACAACCAGGGTCAAAACCCGCAAAGCATAATGAGACATATATTCCCAAGATACTGACACTAGTAAATAAAAAGAAAGGAGAAAAGAAAATCCCAGTATGGTGTCGGATTAGAGCATGTCTATGATAGGTCCTTGATGCCGTCCCAGCAACTTACTGCTCAGCCATCCATCACTCACCCACACATGACACATATAACCCAGCCCAAATAAACCACCCAACTTCTCAGACTCAACCCAGCGCAGCAATAGAACTACCTTATATACTCGATTATAAGCCTATTTTTTCAGCACAAAATAATGTGCTGAAACCCAAAACTCGGCTTATACTCGCGTAACAAAATGAAGTTTTACCAGGTTTTTGTGGCAAATTAGGGGCCTCGGCTTATACTTGTTCGGCTTAATACTCGAGTATATATGTAACTAAAATAGCCCAGCATCCCCAGCATAGGCACACAAAAGCTAGAACTTGGTTTTGGAGAGTTCCTGACAAAAGTTATTTTTCCCAAAAGAAGACAACTATGACATATTTTGGCAGTTGCAAACACAATAAAATGGTGAAATATAAGATTTACCTATACATTTTTGCCCTTGACCTTGGAATTTTTGCATTTTAAGTGTGCCATGTTTTGGCAATTATTGCATACTGGTGGCATGGTCGTCATAATATGGTTGCATCCTGCACTTTTACAGGAGGTGTTGCACCATCTTATTTTGGTGCCCCTTTACCTACGCATGCCCAACAATTCATTTGAGGCGAGGTATTAAATGTGTTGCAAATTCCGTCACATTACATCCGCTAACACAAAACTAGGGTAACCACTTTTATAAATACCAGTGCAAGATATAAAGACTTTCTTTGTCAGGGCAAATCGGACAGAAAATGGCGCAGCCAAATAAAATCTGGTCTTGAGATGTTTTGAGTAATCTTTAAAAGAACCCTAAACATATGTAACTCTATAGGTAACTCTTTAAAGGTCACTTTGAAGCAAATTATGACCAAAGTTTCCTGCAGTTTCCGCACACCTGAAAAGTTGGTTTTTTTAGTTAACCCATGGATTGTTTCAAAGACGTACAATTTTTGAACAAAAACAAGAAATTTTGGTAACGAGACTTAGATATTAAGTCTAAGCGAGAATGATTTAGGCTATAAAGTGTGCTGAGAATATTTACTAAGCATTTTATTTTAACTGGCGCACTGTAGGGTCCAAAGAAAAACAATGGAGTACTGACGAGAAATTGTCTTTCGCATATCACGTTTTATTTCTACTGCAAGGGTCCTGGAGCTATTTTTTAAAGCTTGCAGCCATTTGATTAAAAGGTTCACTGGGCTACGATTAAGTTACTGTAAGCTATACAGACTTGATGAAGTACTATTTTAATATTGCTTTATTACTACCTTTGAATTACCGCTAACTTACCTCAACGTCACGTAAAGATCATGCCACGTCAAATATAATAATATTTATGTATATGAATCTTTGCAAATAATTTTTAAAAACCTTTGTGTTTCAAGGTTCAATCAGAAGAACACGTCGATGAACCTCATATTTATTTGATTTTTTTAATAAAATGCTTACTAGACGTGTGTGGAGGAGTGTTGGGATCAAGAAAGTTGAGATTAAATGTCAACAAGGGTTCCATCAGCTCTCGTCTTTAATGACCCCTACTCTTTCTCTTCTACACCCATATTAGAATGTGCTTGATAAATGTTTTTAGAATTTTGTAGGGTGACACAATTTTCATAATATTTCAATTCATTCCTTCATTCCGACAATCCTGTTGTTTTTGGTTTGTTTTTTACCTTTCCAAACCAGAAGCAATGGTAATAATGGTGTCAACAGAATTGTTCAGGTACATGTTTGCATTTTAATAAGAATGCTACAAGTATTCCCGATTTAAAACAAAAAAACAGTCTTAGTCCTTTGCATAGATATACTTTCATGCTATTGAGGATGCAGCTTCATTTGAGAAAAACATAAAAGTGTTTCCTTTACTACTTGTGGTGTCACAGGTTGAACAAAGTCCTCTGATTCCTCTGATTTGAGAAAGGGTAAATTGAAAGGGGGAGGGAAGAAGATCCTCATCTTTTTTTTTTCAGATCCAGTTAGGATGAATTATTCTTTGGTTAAATTGTAAAAAGACAAATAGAATTCTTGAACAAGAGAGGTTATTTTCAGCCATACTATTGTATTTTGAGGGTTGTGTATTAAGAATTTTGGAAGGAACGGTTGCTCTTTTCCAATTTTTAAAAAAAAATAGACCTACATTTTCCCCATTTTAAAGCTTATTAACACAAGTAAAATGGGTAAGTGATTAGAATAAGCCCGAAATATTTTGCGGACAAATGTGGCCCTCCAAACTTGATGGCGACCCTTCCCTCTGGTCTCGGTTTGGGCCAGGATAAAGTGGTTATATCACATTGAGTTAACATGGGTTGAGAAAACGGCACACCACCCAATTGAGATGATAATTAATCAACAAGAGATGGCATCACTAATACCCCTAGTAGACGGGATAACATGTATATCAGTGTACTCATTTTATCTTGTAAATTTTAGTGCTATGTAAACATTTAAACTGTCAATATTTAAAATTCCATATGACAACCTCAATTTTCAATGTTTTGATTCATAAATCAAAGCGCGCTTTGCAAGGTCTGTGTTGAATAGTTTGAGGGGTACATTAAAAATGTTTACTACTTTATGGTGAGTTTCTCATAAAGTAGAACTTTTAACCCCTTAAATATAATTAGGCCTCTAAAATATTGAATCGTGGTGAAATCTGGAAAATTTGGCTGATTGTTTTGTAAGCGTCCTAACTAGGCCAATTCTAGTCTATTTGCTGCCTGAGGAGAAATTTATCATGTGGCCACCGAATGCCCACATTATGGACCCATATTTTGTGGCCTCCCCCTCAGGCTCAGCTCTGCACCTATGCGCGATTCTCATCTTGCCTCATTGTCGACTGTGGCACTGCTCCTAATATTCTCTTAAAAATAACAGACTATGGTTTTGTTACGCTAGTAACCTATTGGAGGGTTTAGATTAAGTTGTAATTTTTTCATCACTAACTTTAACATTTTTTCCTAAATAAATAGCAAACATTTCAAACATTCTAAGTTATAATTGGCATATAGTGGCAGCTTTCAGATTATTAAGAAATCGGGCTGGTTCCATAATTGAAAATGAGGTCCAGTCCCTTAAGGGGTTCAGATAATTACAATGTATCAACTTAGAATGTTCAATAAAGAATGTATTAACTTCTTATGGAATCTGTGATCCCACCAGAAAAACAACTGTAGGGAAAGGAGCATAACCAGACAATGTATAAATATAAAACAAAATGATTTTATTTTTAACAAGATAAAATAAGCAAAACATGTAGAACAAATTACATACAGTTAGTGATACACAGAATAGGAATGGGCGGGTCATACCGATGACATTGTAGGAACCTGAAATATATGTTGTACTGGACTATGTACCAAAGGGAACCCACTAAAGTCTGTGCAGGTGTAAAGTACCGTGCCGGTCCAGACCAATGATTTGGGAATTACCCTTGTTTGACTAAATCCTTACATTGTACTGATGACGTGTTCCACTGCCTGGGATGAACCGCCTGCCCCCTCCCCCCTCCCCCAAAACCCTGATCCTTGTATTTGGATATAATAACTCTTTATGGAAAGATGTAAAAAAACACCACTAATGACCTTTGATCAACTTCAAATTAAGCATCATTCCTCCCTTATAACATCCATCCTATTTCGATTCTGTGGGTCACATAGAATTTTTTATTTATAAAATGTTTTAACAGCATTCACATATTCCAAAATTTTTTGTGTTAATATTTCAGTTATTGTTAACAACAACAATACTAACATACATATTACATCATAAAAATTGTTTGTTTTTAATGCGTATGTCCTTTCCGAGATTTTTTAAAAACCATGTTCTTAAGCCCCCTTTTTTTTAAATTGTTATATATATATATATATAATATATATATATATATTATATCCAAAGTTCAAGAAAAATAGCAGCACAGTCACTTTGGAGAAATTGACTTGTCTATCCTCACTCTCCCTCTCCCCATGCAGAGTCCAACTAGCAAATATAGAATTAAAAAACGGCAGCACTCCATATAGTGAAATAAAATGTTGTTTTGGGGATCCACCTCCGTGCGACGTTTTCGGCTTTTTCCCCAGCCTTTGTCAAGCCCATTTGTCATGTTATACAGAGATATTTATAGTCACATAGTGATGACATCATAGTATTAGTCAACAAACATAATTGATCATATATCTACTATACAGGTCATATTCTGGGATCAATTTATAAGTACAGCATATAAATTCACCTCTAGTGCAGCGGTATTGCTCATACCGATCATATAATCATTACATAAAAATTACAGATAAATCATGAAGTGCTCCTAATGGTTCACCTGTTATGGGTACCTCGTCCGTACCTCCTCCTGGTGTTGTCTACACATTGACGCTATTGCTTCTATAAGGCGCTACTGCGCATTCTTGTGAAAAAGTCAGGAGAGCAGATGCTGTAATTCGCATGTCCGCATGCTCACAAGCTAACGGCTATGGAGAACTCCCTCATTGGAAAAAGGGTATGTGCCAGCACAGCCAATATTCTCATAAAACATAGAAAAACTGACTAGCATAGATAAACATATCACTGCTTGTTCACCAATGGCTGTCTTTGTATCGAACTAAAGATAGTGTGACAATAACATATATCGGCAGCAGACCGAATCGTTGGGTCATAATTAGGTAGTTCGTATGGCAACGGTACCGTGTAGTCATAGTACCAGCTAGTAAACCTTTGCTAACCCAGAAGTGTGGGCTACCTATACATGTCAAAAAGTCTATAGGAGAAGACCACCACGTAATGTGGTTCAAGCCTCATGCACTACCCCTGGATGGGCGAACCCAGTTTCGTATGGAGTAATATGCAGGCTATGGAAATGTAACCATGCCCCTACTCAGGGGGAAGGGCACTGCGAGTGACTCCCCCCCTAGTGGGAGAAACTGAAAAAAGCCCTAGCGTTTACACAAGTACCTATCTATAATCATAAACTGTAGTGCTGCTATAAGTGAGTATTCTCACAGAGAAAAAGATCGTGGCGGCATCGAGAATATGTCTTCTCAAGGAAAATACTGCATCTCCATTGTACTTAACCCAACACATATGGTGTTATTGGACTAAATATCATACACAATAGTCAACGACAAAAGAAATCTTGGAGATCAGAAACCACCAGGAGGGGTCCTCAAGAGGTGTCCAATGCAAGGGATTAGAGTGGTATGGTGACCTGATGTGATCTAAAAGAAAATAGAAAAACATAATTAATTCTTATGTAAAGACACCATAACAACACAGAGAATCATAGTCAACAATGGATGCGAGTTCGCACGTGTTAGGAGTCACTATTCAAAAGATGCCACCGTTTTGAAGTCAACGTTGAGACCTCCTGTTTCAATGTCTTTAATTTATAATCCATTCCAGTTCTCTTTTTTTTGTTCAATTTTGGTCCCCTGTCACCCCCCTCCTTGTGTGGAATTTTTTCAATAAGGCGAAATTGAGTTGGCCCTCTCTTATTATTATTGTTCCTGAAAATGTTTGGGCACTGGAGGTCTGTTCCGAACCAGCCCCTGAAGTATCCGGTGCTGGTTCCTGCGCTTTTTTTGAATCTGAGTTGTCTCTCTCTCCAATGTACCATACTTGCAGGTGCATTCAGCATATAGATTACGTAATCTGAATCACATGTCATAAATTGTTTGGGATATCATACGTGATCTCTTAGAGGGATGTGTGAATTACCCACCTTTCATCATCATAGTGCAGTTAACCACTTTCTGCATGGAAAAACTGCCTTTTTTTGGTGGTGCAAGGTAAGTTCTGGTCTTAGTGTTTTTTTTTTGGACCCACATCGGCTTTCGACCTAAGCTTATCCCTAAGACTCGGTGTCCGCCGGGGTAAGAAAAAAGGGGTGGACGCTAAACTCAGGTAGATGGGGAATTGCCTCTGACAGGATTGCCAATTTTTGAGATATTTTTTTTCCAATTTCGTGCTAATTCCCGTTAGTAGAGACACAGGGTATGCCTTCAAGTTGGCACTCTTCGTTTTAGGTTCTATAAGATCATTTTCTAATGAGGTTTAAGGCCCTTTCTTTATTTCTTTATCAGGGGGTGAGGGATACCCTCGTGGCCCTAATTTAGTCCTACGGATGTCAAAATTTTTCTCAGATCGGGTTCTCTAGAGACAGCCGGCGAACTCTGGAAAATTGGCTATAAGGGTAGTGCCCTTAACCATCTTCTATAGGGTGGCTTCTCTTAAAATGTAGCAGATTGTTTTTGTCATAGGTTTCACAAACAGATCCGTGTGGATCAACCATTGTTAATAGCACTTGTACATCGCAAAAATTGTATAGCCACCTGGGACCCACCAGAGTAATCTGAACATTGCAGTCAACAGTATTGAGGTAATTTTGGAAGAAAGCAGAATCATCAGATGTCCCCTTCCAATGAGGAAGATGTCGTCTATGTATCGCCACCACCGCTCACGACCGTGTTGAAGTGGTGGGATACATAGACCGACATCTCCTCAAATCACTCATGTTAGATATGGGCATATGTGGGGGCTAAATTCGCCCCCATCGCCGTACCTCTCACTGTAACAAAAAATGCATCCTTAAATAAAAGTAATTGCATGTACGCCACCAGTTCAAGTACCTTTCCATGAGTAGTGAAACTACCACATCTGAGAAATCTGTTGCATTAGTTTTTCTCCTTACTGCTGCCAGATTAACTTTTTCATGACTGATAGATGTTATCATAAACTGACAACTTCAAATATGCCAGATTACCTTACCCAGGAGTGTGATCCGGATCTTCAAGTTTTTTCAAAAAGTCAGCTGTATCTCTAATATAAGATGGGTATTCACCGCAAAGGGTCCTCAAGAATTTGTCCTAAAAAAATAGCATGGTGTGTTTACGTATAATCCCATACCAGCCACAGCGGTCTACACCCGTAGGTTTGTAGACATTTGTGAATTTTTGGCATAGATATAAACCGGTGTGACCGGATGTTCAACTTGTAAGAATCATACAATTCTTATCAATTAGGTTAGTCTCTCTAGCTCTATCCAGAACTTTTTAATTTAACGACTAAATTCAATTTGGAATCACATTCACCAATTTGTAGACACTGAGTTTAATCCGACAGTTGTCGTTCCACCTCTTGAGATACATTTGTGGTGTCCATGACGAAACGACCGCACCGCCCTTATCGGCAGTTTTTTTGAGGTCGCCGTCAAGCATAAGAATCTGTAATGCCTGCCATTCCCTGTCTAGTGTTAGGGTGTCCCTCCAGCTTTTGCGTATTCAGATTTTGTACGTTCAACTTATTGATACCAGTTTTGATACCTTGTATGAGGAATCATAGGCTGTAATGGTGACATAGGTGTAATTTACCTTTTTAACATGTAATCAAATCTTTCACTTTATTGGAATTGACAAGATTTTGATTTACATGTAAAAAGTAATTTCACACCTACTGTCACCATTACAGCCATTGATTCCTTCATACAGTATCAAAACTGGTATCAACTAGGTGAAAGTTAAAATGACACCGCAAAGCGAGACACCCAAACACACTAGCAGGAATGGCAGGGCATTACAAGATCTTATGCATACGGCGACCTCACAATAAACCTCCCGATAAGGCGGTGCGGTCGTCCATGACACCAAATGTATCTCAAAGAGGTGGAACGACAACTGTCGGATAACTCAGTGTAACATTGTGAATTTTGTGATCCTATTTTGAATTTAGTCGTAAAATTAAAAAGGTTCGGATAGAGCTAGAGAGACTAACCTAATTGATACGGCATTGTAGATTTATTACAGTGAACATCCGGTCACACCGGTTTTATATCTATTGGCCAAAATTCACAAATGTCTTACAAAAACCCTCCGGTAGACCGATAGTGGCTGGTAGTGGGATCTATACTTAACACCATGCTATTTTTTTAGACAAATTTCTTGGACCCTTTGCGGTGAATACCCCATCTTATATAGAGATACAGCTGACTTTTTGAAAAAACTTGAATGATCCGGATCTACACTCCATGGGTAATGTATCTGGTCATCATTACGTTGTCAGTTTTATATACATCTATCAGTGCATGACAAAGGTCTGCAGCTAGTAAGGAGAAACAATGGCAAAGTTTTCTCAGATGTGGTAGTTTCACTAATCATGAATTACTTGAACTGGTGCTTACATGCAATTACTTTTAGTTTCATGATGCATTTTTTGTAGTCAGCTGAGAGGTACGGCGATGGGGGCGAAGTGGCCCCCACATATGCCAAATCTACATGAGTGATTTGAGGAGATGTCGTCTATGTATCCCACCACTTCAACAAGGTCGTGAGGTGGTGGCGAACATGAACGACATCTTCCCCTCATTTGGAAGGGTACATCTGTGATTTTGCTTTTATTCCAAAATTACCACCCCAATAATGTTGACTGCAATGTTCGTATACTCTGGTGTGGTCCCCAGGTGGCTATACATTTTTGGATTTACAAGTGCTATTGAACAATGGTATGATCCACCACGGATCTGTTTGTGAAACCTACTGACAAAAACAATCTGCACATATTTAAAGCAGCCACCCTAGAAGAATGGTAAGGGCACTACCCTAAGCCAATTCTCAGAGTTCGCCGATTGTCTCTAGAGAACCGATCTGGAGAAAAATTTTGACATCCTTTACTACATTGTAGGGCACGAGGGTATCCCTCACCCCTGATTAAGAACATAAGAAAGGCCTTAAACCTCATTAGAAATGATCTTCTAGAACCTAAAACGAAGAGTGCCAACTTGAAGCCATACCCTTTGTCTCTACTTATACGGGCATTAGCAACGAATTGGAAAAATTATATCCAAAAATTGGCACATCCTGTCAGATGCATTCCCAATATACCAGAGTTTAGCGTCCCACCCCTTTTTTTCTTACCGGCGGACACCGAGTCTTAGGGATAGCTAGTGAAAGCCGATGTGGGCTCCAAAAAAAACACTAAGAACGACATTACCTTGCACCCCAAAAAAAGGAAGTTTTCCATGCAAGAAAGTGCGTTAACTGGCACTATGATGATGAAAGTGAGGTAATTTCACACATCCCTCTACACGAGATCAACGTAATGCAACATCAAACTTATCTTGACATGTGATTCAGATCACATAATCTATATGCTGGAATGCCCCATGCAAGCTATGGTACATTGGAGAGACAACTCTACGATTTCAAAACGCGCAGGAACCAGCACCGGTATACTATCAGGGCTGGTAGAAAGACCTCCCAGTGCCCAAACATTTTCAAGGAACATATCATAGAGAGGCCAACTCAAATTTCGCCTTATTGACAAATTCCAACCACTAAGGGAGGGGGACGACCAAATTATTGAAAAAAAGAGAGAACTGGAATGGTTTTATAAATTAAATACATTGAAACCAGGAGGTCTCAACGTTGACTTCAAAACGAGTGCCTTCTTTGAATAGTGACTCCTAACAATGTGCAACTCGCATCCCTGTGACTATGGATTCTCTGTGTTGGTTATGGTGTCTTTTACCATAAGTATTAATTATTTTTTCCTATTTTCTTTTAGATCACATCATGTCACCATATCACTTAATCACCTTGCATTGGACACCTCTTGATGGACCCCTCCTGGAATCTCAATATTCTTTTGTCGTTTGACTATTTGTGTATGTATTTAGTCCACTAAACCATATTTTTTTGTGTTAAGTACAATGGAGATGCAGTATTTTCCTTGGAGACATACATATTCTTTCGATGCCGCACAGACTTTTTCTTCTAGTGATAATACTCACTTATAGCAGCACTACCGTTCTGATTATATTAGGTACTTGTGTAACCGCTAGGGCTTTTTTTCAGTTTTCTCCACTAGTTGGGGTGAGTCACTCGCAGTGCCCTTGGTAGGGGATGGAATACATTTCCACTTAGGACCTGCATATACTCCATACGAACCTGGGTTCTGCCCATCCATGGGTAGTGCCGGTGCTTGTAACCCACATACTTTGGGTGTATTCTCTATAGACTTTTTTGACATGTCTAGGTAGCCCACACTCTGTGGTTGAGCAAGTTACTAGCCTGGTACTATGACTACGTGTACCGTTTGCCATCCAGACATACCTAATATGAACCCACGATTCGGTTCTGCTGCGATATATGTTATTGTCACACTCATCTTTAGTTCGCTACAAAGACACCATTAGGTGAACAAGCAGTGATCTGTTTATCCATGCTAGTCAGGTTTTTCCTATGTTTTTATGAGACTATTGGCTGGTGCTGGCACATACCCTTTTTCCAATGGCGTCTCCATATGCCGTTATGCTTGTGCGCATGCGCGACATGCGCATTACAGCAGCATCGCTCTCCTTGACTTTCACAGACAGATGGCCGTATCGCTATAGCGCGAATAGCGTCCATGTGTTAGACTACACCAGAGGAGTACCCATACAGGTGAACCATTAGAGCACTTTCCTGATTTATCTGTAATTTTTATGTTAATGATTATATGATCGCTTATGAGCAATACCGCTGCACTAAGGTGAATTTATATCTGTACTATACATTGGATCACAACAGAATATGCACTGTATTATATGTATATAGATCACTTATGTTTGTTTACTAATACTATGATGTCATCACTATGTGACTATAAATATCTCTGTATAACATGACACAATTGGCTTGACAAAGGCTGGAACAGCCGAAACGTCGCACGATGTGAATAAAAACCACATTTCTTTTCACTATATGGAGTGCTGCCGTTTTTTCATTCTTATATTTCGTGGACTCTGCATGGGGAGAGTGCAGATAGCACCCATAGTTCAATCTTCTCAAAGTGACTGTGCTGCTATTTTTTCTGAATTTTAGCTTTACCATTGATAGCTTTGCACGTCAATATGGCTGAAAGTTCTAACGTCCACCTCATACTTTTCCTTCACGGAGGACGAGATTGCAAGGATTGTGACGGCATAGGAGGAGACGCTAGCTTCTTAAGAAACCATCATCAAACGAATTAAAGAAAAGGTACGAAAATTACTCTAAAAGAGCATTGAATTTGAGATTGCACCTAACTACATTAGGCGAATATTATAAGATGGGGAGGATCCCGAAAGGAATGCGCTCCACATTAGGCACCGAATTTATTCTCTATGAACGTATCATTTTGTCAGCGCTTCGAGGAATTATCGAACAAGTATGCTTCAGATGTTTTGTTACTAAATCTTGAATTTCTACAAATAGAGTTGAAAGAATTGTTGGCTAAAACCAGGAGGTTGATAATGATCTCAAGAACGCATTAACAGAGGATGATTAATACCTTAAGAACAAAGTTACTGATTATCTTTCCAAGTTACAGGTTGAACTTGAGAGTACAAAAAGGCAAAAATGGAATCGTGATGCTGAGGATTACCAGAAGGGACCATTTATGCATGGCAATGACCAAGTACCATGGCCCATCAAGGCAAAGGAATATCCACGTAGGAATAGGCGAATGACATCTAAAGACAAAGAAAAGACCACTACTACCGGATCAGATTCTTTTTTAGGGGTAAGCACCAATCCCCTACCCTTAAGGACAAACCCACCAGAAGAGGGGGAATTAGACATTGGCGATACCGAAAAATTCAAAAACCAAAGAGAGAATCATTTCCAACAAAGGTGATGACAACAAGGAGGAGGACAAAACACTAGTCATAACATTTCCTCCAAGATCCTGACTCCAACACAGCATCACTTCTGAATAGAGGACTATCCTTTTGCCAGCTGCACCGATGACTGGTTCCACTTGAGATCGACCTCCAGTTCTTCAGATCATTAAACTAAAGACTTGGTTCTTTGATAAACCTTCCTTACATGTGTAAGTATGTACCCTCTTACCCTTTTGAAATTGAAAGATTTTGATTTACATGTAAAAAGTAATTTCCCACCTACTGTCACCATTACACCATTGATTCCTCATACAAGGTATCAAAACTGGTATCAATAAGTTGAAATTTACAAATGACACGCAAAAGCTAGACCACCCTAACATCACTAGCCAGGAATGGCAGGCATTACAAATCTTTGCATGACGGCGACCTCACAATAAAACCTGCCGATAAGGGCGGTGCGGTCGTCGTCATGGCACACAAATGTATCTCAAAGAGGTGGAACGACAACTGTCGGATAACTCAGTGTACAAATTGGTGAATTGTGATCCTAATTTGAATTTAGTCGTAAAATTAAAAAGGTTCTGGATAGAGCTAGAGAGACTAACCTAATTGTAAGGCATTGTATGATTATTTACAATTTGAACATCCGGTCACACCGTTTTTATATCTATTGCCAAAAATTCACAAATGTCTTACAAACCCTCCGGTAGACCGATGTGGCTGTTGTGATCTATACTTAACACCATTGCATTTTTTTAGACAAATTCTTGAGACCCTTTGCGGTGAATACCCCATCTTATATTAGAGATACCTGACTTTTTTGAAAAAACTTGAAGATCCGGATCTACACTCCATGGTAATGTAATCTTGCATCATTTGACGTTGTCAGTTTATACATCTATCAGTCATGACAAAGGTCTGGCAGCAGTAAGGAGAAAACTAATGGCAACAGATTTCTCAGATGTGGTAGTTTCACTAATCATGGAATTACTTGAACTGGTGCTTACATCAATTACTTTTTATTTCAGGATGCATTTTTTGTACACTGAAGGTACGGCGATGGGGGCGAATGTACCATATGCCAATATCTACATGAGTGATTTTGAGGAATGTCGGTCTATGTATCCCACCACTTCAACAAGGTCGTGAGGTGGTGGCGATACATAGACGACATCTTCCTCATTGGAAGGGTACATCTGATGATTTGCTTTTATTCCCAAAATTACCTCAATAATGTTGACTGCAATGTTCAGTATACCTGGTGTGGTCCCAGGTGGCTATACAATTTTTTGGATGTACAAGTGCTATTGAACAATGGTATGATCCACACGGATCTGTTTGTGAAACCTACTGACAAAAACAATCTGCTACATTTTAAGAGCAGCCACCCTAGAAGAATGTAAGGGCACTACCACTAGCCAATTTCTCAGAGTTCGCCGGATTGTCTCTAAGACCCGATCTGGAGAAAAATTTTGACATCCTTAGTACTAAATTTAGGCACGAGGGTATCCCTCACCCTGATGAAAAACTAAAGAAAGGGCCTTAAACCTCATTAGAAATGATCTTCTAGAACCTAAAACGAAGAGTGCCAACTTGAAGCGCATACCCTTTGTCTCTACTTATACGGGCATTACAACGAAATTGGAAAAATTATATCCAAAATTGGCACATCCTGTCAGATGCATTCCCCAATATACCTGAGTTTAGCGTCCCACCCCTTTTTTCTTACCGGCGGACACCGAGTCTTAGGGATAAGCTGTGGAAAGCCGATGTGGGCTCCAAAAAAACACTAAGACAGACTTACCTTGCACCCCCAAAAAAAGGAAGTTTTCCATGCAGAAAGTGCGTTAACTGCACTATGATGATGAAAGGGTAATTTCACACATCCCTCTACAGAGATCACGTATGAAATCAAACATTACTTGACATTGATTCAGATCACGTAATCTATATGCTGGAATGCCCCTGCAAGCTATGGTACATTGGAGAGACAACTCTCGATTTCAAAACGCGCATGAACGCACCGGTATACTATCAGGGCTGGTAGAAAGACCTCCCAGTGCCCAAACATTTTCAGAACATAATCATGAGAGGCCAACTCAAATTTCGCCTTATTGACAAAATTCCACCACTAAGGAAGGGGGTGACAGGACCAAATTATTGAAAAAAAGAGAACTGGAATGGATTTATAAATTAAATACATTGACCAGGAGGTCTCAAGGTGACTTCAAAACGAGTGGATCTTTGAATAGTGACTCCTAACAATGTGCAACTCGCATCCCTTGTGACTATGATTCTCTGTGTTGGTTATGGTGTCTTTACCATAAGATATTAATTATGTTTTTTCCTATTTTCTTTTAGATCACATCATGTCACCATATCACTTATCACCTTGATTGGACACCTCTTGAGGACCCCCTCCTGGAATCTCAATATTTCTTTTGTCGTTTGACTATTTGTGTATGAATTTAGTCCAATAAACCATATTTTTTGTGTTAAGTACAATGGAGATGCAGTATTTTCCTTGGAGACATACATATTCTTCGATGCCGCCAGATCTTTTTCTTCTAGTGATAATACTCACTTATAGCAGCACTACAGTTTCTGATTATATAGGTACTTGGGTAACCGCTAGGGCTTTTTTTCAGTTTCTCCACTAGTGGGGGGTCACTCGCAGTGCCCTTGGTAGGGGATGGATACATTTCCACTTAGGACCTGCATATACTCCATACGAACCTGGGTTCTGCCCATCCATGGGTAGTGCCTGAGGCTTGTACCCCACATACTTTGGTGGATTCTCTATAGACTTTTTTTGACATGTCTAGTAGAATCCACACTCTGTGGTTAGCAAGTTACTAGCCTGGTACTATGACTACGTTACCGTTGCCTACAGAACATACCTAATTATGACCCACGATTCGGTCTGCTGGATATAATGTTTTTGTCACACTCATCTTTAGTTCGCTACAAAGACAGCCATTAGGTGAACAGCAGTGATCTGTTTATCCTATGCTATCAGGTTTTCCTATGTTTTATGAGAACTATTGGCTGTGCTGGCACATCCCTTTTCCAAGATGGCGTCTCCATATGCCGTTATGCTTGTGCGCATGCGACATCGCGCATTACAGCATCTGCTCTCTTGACTTTTCACAGACATCGCAGTAGCGCCTTTAGACGCGAATAGCGTCCATGTGTTAGACTACACCAGGAGAGGTACCCATACGGGGTAACATTAGGCACTTTCCTGATTTATCTGTATTTTTATTAATGATTATATGATCGCTTATGAGCAATACCGCTGCACTAAGGTGAATTTATATGCTGTACTTATACATTGGATCACAACAGAATATGCACTGTATTATATGTTAACTGACACTTCACTTGTTTGTTACTAATACATGATGTCATCACTATGTGACTATAAATATCTCTGTATAACATGACACAATTGCTTGACAAAGGCTGGGAAACAGCGAAACTTCGCACGAGGTGGAAATAAAAACCACATTTCTTTTCACTATATGGAGTGCTGCCGTTGTTTTCATTCTTATATTTTCGGTGGACTCTGCATGGGGAGAGTGCAGAATAGCACCCATAGTTCCTTAGAGTAATTTTCGTACCTTTTCTTTAATTCGTTTGATGATGGTTTCTTTAAGAAGCTAGCGTCTCCTCCTATGCCGCTCACAATCCTTGCAATCTCGTCCTCCGTGAAGGAAAAAGTATGAGGTGGAACGTTAGAACTTTCAGCCATATTGACGTGCAAAGCTTACAATGGTAAAGCTAAAATTCAAGAAAAAATAGCAGCACAGTCACTTTGAGAAGATTGAACTATGGGTGCTATCCTGCACTCTCCCCATGCAGAGTCCACGAAATATAAGAATGAAAAAACGGCAGCACTCCATATAGTGAAAAGAAATGTGGTTTTTATTCCACCTCGTGCGACGTTTCGGCTGTTTCCCAGCCTTTGTCAAGCCAATTGTGTCATGTTATACAGAGATATTTATAGTCACATAGTGATGACATCATAGTATTAGTAAACAAACATAAGTGATCAGTATATACATATAATACAGTGCATATTCTGTTGTGATCCAATGTATAAGTACAGCATATAAATTCACCTTAGTGCAGCGGTATTGCTCATAAGCGATCATATAATCATTACATAAAAATTACAGGTAATATCAGGAAAGTGCTCTAATGGTTCACCTGTATGGGTACCTCCTCCTGGTGTAGTCTAACACATGGACGCTATTCGCGTCTTTCAATCTTCTCAAAGTGACTGTGCTGCTATTTTTTCTTGAATTTTAGCTTTACCATTGTAAGCTTTGCACGTCAATATGGCTGAAAGTTCTAACGTTCCACCTCATACTTTTTCCTTCACGGAGGACGAGATTGCAAGGATTGTGAGCGGCATAGGAGGAGACGCTAGCTTCTTAAAGAAACCATCATCAAACGAATTAAAGAAAAGGTACGAAAATTACTCTAAAAGAGCATTGAATTTGAGATTGCACCTAACTACATTAGGCGAATATTATAAGATGGGGAGGATCCCGAAAGGAATGCGCTCCAACATTAGACCGAATTTATTCTCTATGAACGTATCATTTTGTCAGCGCTTCGAGGAATTATCGAACAAGTATGCTTCAGATGTTTTGTTACTAAATCTTGAATTTCTACAAATAGAGTTGAAAGAATTGTTGGCTAAAACGCAGGAGGTTGATAATGATCTCAAGAACGCATTAACAGAGGATGATTACAATACCTTTAAGAACAAAGTTACTGATTATCTTTCCAAGTTACAGGTTGAACTTGAGAGTACAAAAAGGCAAAAATGGAATCGTGATGCTGAGGATTACCAGAAGGGGACCATTTATGCATGGCAGAGTGACCAAGGGAATCATGGCCCATCAAGGCATAAGGAATATCCACGTAGGAATAAGGCAAGAATGACATCTAAAGATAAAGAAAAAGACAACACTACTACCGGATCAGATTCTTTTTTAGGGGTAAGCACCAATCCCCTACCCTTAAGGACAAACCCACCAGAAGAGGGGGAATTAGACATTGGCGATACCGAAAAATTCAAAAACCAAAGAGAGAAATCAGTTCCAACAAAGGTGATGACAACAAGGAGGAAGGACAAACACTAGTCATTAATATTTCCTCCAAGATCCTGACTCCAACACAAGCATCACTTCTGAATAGAGGACTATCCTTTTGTCCAGCTGCACCGATCGACTGGTTCAACATTGAGATCGACCTCCAGAGTTTCTTCAGATCAATTAAACTAAAGACTTGGTTCTTTGATAAACCTTCCTTACCATGTGTAAGTAATGTACCCTCATTACCCTTATTGAAATTGAAAGATTTTGATTTACATGTAAAAAGTAATTTCACACCTACTGTCACCATTACAGCCATTGATTCCTTCATACAAGGTATCAAAACTGGTATCAATAAGTTGAAAGTTACAAATGACACGCAAAAGCTGAGACACCCTAACATCACTAGCCAGGAATGGCAGGCATTACAAGATCTTATGCATGACGGCGACCTCACAATAAAACCTGCCGATAAGGGCGGTGCGGTCGTCGTCATGGACACACAAATGTATCTAAAAGAGGTGGAACGACAGCTGTCGGATAATTCCGTATACAAATTGGTGAATTGTGATCCAAAATTTGAATTTAGTCGGAAAATAAAAAAGGTTCTTGATAGAGCTAGAGAGACTAACCTAATTGATAAGGCATTGTATGATTATTTACAAGTTGAACATCCGGTCACACCGGTTTTATATCTATTGCCAAAAATTCACAAATGTCTTACAAACCCTCCGGGTAGACCGATAGTGGCAGGTATGGGATCTATACTTAACACCATTGCTATCTTTTTAGACAAATTCTTGAGACCCTTTGCGGTGAATACCCCATCCTACATTAGAGACACAGCTGATTTTTTGAAAAAACTCGAAGATTTGGATCTACACTCCATGGGTAATGTAATCTTGGCATCATTTGACGTTGTCAGTTTATATACATCTATCAGTCATGACAAAGGTCTGGCAGCAGTAAGGAGAAAACTAATGGCAACAGATTTCTCAGATGTGGTAGTTTCACTAATCATGGAATTACTTGAACTGGTGCTTACATGCAATTACTTTTTATTTCAGGATGCATTTTTTGTACAGCTGAGAGGTACGGCGATGGGGGCGAATGTAGCCCCCACATATGCCAATATCTACATGAGTGATTTTGAGGAGATGTCGGTCTATGTATCCCACCACTTCAACAAGGTCGTGAGGTGGTGGCGATACATAGACGACATCTTCCTCATTTGGAAGGGTACATCTGATGATTTGCTTTTATTCCAAAATTACCTCAATAATGTTGACTGCAATGTTCAGTATACTTTGGTGTGGTCCCAGGTGGCTATACAATTTTTGGATGTACAAGTGCTATTGAACAATGGTATGATCCACACGGATCTGTTTGTGAAACCTACTGACAAAAACAATCTGCTACATTTTAAGAGCAGCCACCCTAGAAGAATGGTAAGGGCACTACCCTATAGCCAATTTCTCAGAGTTCGCCGGATTGTCTCTAGAGAACCCGATCTGGAGAAAAATTTTGACATCCTTAGTACTAAATTTAGGGCACGAGGGTATCCCTCACCCCTGATTAAAGAACATAAAGAAAGGGCCTTAAACCTCATTAGAAATGATCTTCTAGAACCTAAAACGAAGAGTGCCAACTTGAAGCGCATACCCTTTGTCTCTACTTATACGGGCATTAGCAACGAAATTGGAAAAATTATATCCAAAAATTGGCACATCCTGTCAGATGCATTCCCCAATATACCTGAGTTTAGCGTCCCACCCCTTTTTTCTTACCGGCGGACACCGAGTCTTAGGGATAAGCTAGTGAAAGCCGATGTGGGCTCCAAAAAAACACTAAGACAGACTTACCTTGCACCCCCAAAAAAAGGAAGTTTTCCATGCAGAAAGTGCGTTAACTGCACTATGATGATGAAAGGAGGTAATTTCACACATCCCTCTACAGAGATCACGTATGAAATCAAACATTATTTGACATGTGATTCAGATCACGTAATCTATATGCTGGAATGCCCCTGCAAGCTATGGTACATTGGAGAGACAACTCTCGATTTCAAAACGCGCATGAACCAGCACCGGTATACTATCAGGGCTGGTAGAAAAGACCTCCCAGTGCCCAAACATTTTCAGGAACATAATCATAGAGAGGGCCAACTCAAATTTCGCCTTATTGACAGAATTCCACCACTAAGGAGAGGGGGTGACAGGACCAAATTATTGAAAAAAAGAGAACTGGAATGGATTTATAAATTAAATACATTGAAACCAGGAGGTCTCAATGTTGACTTCAAAACGAGTGGTATCTTTTGAATAGTGACTCCTAACAATGTGCAACTCGCATTCCTTGTGACTATGATTCTCTGTGTTGGTTATGGTGTCTTTTACCAAAAGATATTAATTATGTTTCTCCTATTTTCTTTTAGATCACATCATGTCACCATATCACTTAATCACCTTGCATTGGACACCTCTTGAGGACCCCTCCTGGAATCTCAATATTTCTTTTGTCGTTTGACTATTTGTGTATGATATTTAGTCCAATAAACCATATTTTTTGTGTTAAGTACAATGGAGATGCAGTATTTTCCTTGGAGACATACATATTCTTCGATGCCGCACAGATCGTTTTCTTCTAGTGATAATACTCACTTATAGCAGCACTACAGTTCTGATTATATATAGGTACTTGTGTAACCGCTAGGGCTTTTTTCAGTTTCTCCACTAGTGGGGGAGTCACTCGCAGTGCCCTTGGTAGGGGATGGATACATTTCCACTTAGGACCTGCATATACTCCATACGAACCTGGGTTCTGCCCATCCATGGGTAGTGCCTGAGGCTTGTAACCCACATACTTTGGTGGTATTCTCTATAGACTTTTTTTGACATGTCTAGGTAGCCCACACTCTGTGGTTAGCAAGTTACTAGCCTGGTACTATGACTACGGTACCGTTGCCATACAGAACATACCTAATTATGACCCACGATTCGGTCTGCTGCGATATAATGCTATTGTCACACTCGTCTTTAGTTCGCTACAAAGACAGCCATTAGGTGAACAAGCAGTGATCTGTTTATCCTATGCTAGTCAGGTTTTTCCTATGTTTTATGAGAACTATTGGCTGTGCTGGCACATACCCTTTTCCAAGATGGCGTCTCCATATGCCGTTATGCTTGTGCGCATGCGCGACATGCGCATTACAGCATCTGCTCTCCTTGACTTTTCACAGACATGCGCAGTAGCGCCTTATAGACGCGAATAGCGTCCATGTGTTAGACTACACCAGGAGGAGGTACCCATACAGGTGAACCATTAGAACACTTTCCTGATATTATCTGTAATTTTTATGTAATGATTATATGATCGCTTATGAGCAATACCGCTGCACTAAGGTGAATGTATATGCTGTACTTATACATTGGATCACAACAGAATATGCACTGTATTATATGTATATACTGATCACTTATGTTTGTTTACTAATACTATGATGTCATCACTATGTGACTATAAATATCTCTGTATAACATGACACAATTGGCTTGACAAAGGCTGGGAAACAGCCGAAACGTCGCACGAGGTGGAATAAAAACCACATTTCTTTTCACTATATGGAGTGCTGCCGTTTTTTCATTCTTATATTTCGTGGACTCTGCATGGGGAGAGTGCAGGATAGCACCCATAGTTCAATCTTCTCAAAGTGACTGTGCTGCTATTTTTTCTTGAATTTTATCTATCTATCTATCTATCTATCTCCTATCTATCTATCTCCTATCTATCTATCTCCTATCTATCTATCTATCTATCTATCTATCTATCTATCTATCTATCTATTTGCCCATTTGGTGTTTGAGGGGATATGTGTGTCACTAAGAGCTAAAACACAACGGTAGCAGTCCCCTGCAATTCCTCAAATATGGGTACTAGCTGCACTACTAGTGACAGGCCAAGCCAAGCAAAGCAAACAAAAAAAAAAAGTATAACGTTATTGTAAGCCCTAAGAAGGGTTGTTGGGTTCTGTAGAACAATCCTGCCTAACAGTAAATCTACTAGCACCCTAACGCTGTCACTGACAGCAGCAGCATCTCTCCCAGCAGGCATCCAGGACCCAGCAACACTAACTCAGAGACGAGGCGCGCTTACTGCCCACCCGCGAAGGAGGCAGGCGGCCGAGTCTATCCAGGGTCACTGATCTGGCCCAGCCAACCACTCTATCAGACGTGTAAGGGTACCACGTCATGCTGGGTGGAGTGCAGAGTCTCCTGCGGCTGGTGATTGGCTCTGTTCTGGCCAGCCAAAAAGCAAGACGGGGGAAAAGCTTGCCATCATTTTACTCGAGAGGGGCGAAGTAGTCGTCGGAAAGAGCAGTTTCGAGTACGCTAAGCTCGAACGCGCATCAAGCTCGGAGAGTATGTTCGCTCAGACTCTAAAATCACCCATCTCCCCCATCGATAGTATATACTGGCAACTTGTTTTTTTTTTTTTTTCTTTCTTTTTTTTTTTTTTTTTTTTTTTTTTTTTTTTTTTTTTTTTTTTTTTTAACACCTAATAAAACTAATCTCACCTACTGGCCCAACATGTGGTGGCTTTTATGCAAGCCTTATCATGTCGAGCCGCGCAGACAGACAGGTGTGGGCTGCATCACGTGCCTTTCAATTGCCTCAGAATCTTAAAGCCGCCTATGTCATGGAGATGGACTGCCATACTACTGTGATCCCCCCCCATCAGGCTCCCACAAGTTGCGGATGAGGCCCAGGGTCATCCGTCTCTACACCTCAACATCTTCGGCCACCAGTGATCAAATATCATGCCCTCTACATACATAGACCACAGGGATGTTCTCCTCACCTTTACTTACAAAGCTGAAAAATAAAGGGAGCTTCTCATCAAACCTCTATTATCTTAGACACCCAGGAATATTACAACCCATTGCTATTGGATAGAATATTCCATCCCACTTACTCAAACGATAACAAACGTTATCATCATCCCTTTTCTTACCCTAGCGGAAAAGAGATAGATGTTTTCGATGTATTAGACAATGGGGCAGGATTTACTACACGATCCGCTGCGCGGCCGAGTTCTGCAACTTGCACGGGGTCTTCCGGAGTTCACCTGCTCTTCCTGGTGCAATGTGAGTGCTTGTCTTGCGACGCAATTAGTTTTTAAATTCTGCAGTTTTCCGATCCATCGGGTCGTCCGATGCCACGCCCCCGCTTTCCGTCTCGTGCAGACCCCACCAATGCGGCACACAAATCCGAACGCGTGCGCCAAAATCCAGGGGCCAATTCGGCGCAAAGCAGAAACATTCGGGAAACCCAAAAAAGTGCGGCGTTTGGACCCTTCGTAAATGAGCCCCAATGTGTAGGTGTACTGGGAGAGGGGACAATTAGTCTGACCATGGTGGACAGGACCCTTTAAGATGCATTTTAGCTTATTCTTCGAGATTCCAGGATTGCCTCATGTGTTCAGAATTCTGTCCATAGTTGAATCTCTGCGTAATAAAATACACCCCTGTTGACATTACCATATAAATAGATTTCTTAGTGAAATTTGCCTTGAAGAGGTTCCCACTGCGTGACTCCACTCGTCAGATCTGGAGGACGGAAGTTTTTCTTTGATGATGTTCTTATTATACCACAATAACATTGGCGGTGGGAATGAAACTTTTATCGGGAAAGTGAGCAGCTGGAACCTGCATGCGAAGCATGAAATTTCTACAAAAAAAAACTAATTACAAACTTGCTAGATAGTTGTTTAAAGAGAAAAGTTGAGGTTTCTGTGCAAAAAAGTTTAGGCAGGTGTTGGCAAATTATAAATTTAGCGGTGTGCATAGACTATTTTTACTACTGACAAAATACAAAGTGAAAGGACAAAGAGACTCAAACCACTTTTGGTGTGCTGTGCATGGTGAACACTAATTGCCTAAACCCATCAATAGTTCTTCTAGGTAAGACCGGCCAGGTTTGTTTTAGAAGGAGGTTATCCCAAATATCTTGAGAAATAGCCACTAGAGGTGATCAAAACCCGAACCCAAAAAAAACGATGTTAAAGTTCTTCAGATCGCCTGATCTCTATTAAACCAACCGACAGTGACGATCGTCCGGCTCTAATCCAGGTCTATCTATTGGGGCCATCATCATTTCTGCACAGCATTGTTTGGCCGACATGAACATGTGCGCATTTACTAAGGATCGCGGACCGCACCACTATCATCGGAAATCTGACCATTTCCAAATGTGCGCCCCATTTAGAAGGACTTTTTGTCGCACACGATCAGATTTTGTCGCTCCATTGGCGGATTTGGACCAACATGCAGGGATTTATTTACATTCAAAATTGTGCGCAAAGCCATGCGCTTACATGCACCGGAAGAAGAAGTGAACTCCGGCGGACCCTGAGCGGGGAAGCGCACATGCAGGAAATTGGAACGCACGATCTTAGTGGAATCGCGGCAGATCGAAACCTCGTCGAACAATGCACTGGGGATCGCGACGGGGCGGGTAAGTAAATGTGCCCCTATGAGTGCCAGTCTTGTTCGGCCGGCTTGGACATCGCCCCAGCCATTTGCTACCAAATAGGCAGGAATGGATCATCCTTATATTATGCGTTGCAGAGTCTAGGACAAATTCCCGGTGGGCCAAGGACCTCAGAGGAACGGGACAGTTCACACTAGCAGGCTATGGTGGGCAGGATCCAAATTTGTCCATGGGAGAACTTGAAAACACAATTCCAGCTTCACAATGTCCACAATAAAAGTTCAGAGTTCTAAAATGCAGGGCAAGGACCAGCCCAAAATCTCCACAAATGAGCAAGAGCAACCACTGACGCGTTTCGGAGATTGACCACAGGGTCATAATAATAGTAACAAAATGCTTAAACCAAATGGGACAATATAAACACCCTAAAAACAGGCGGGGACAGCATAAATGGCTTTCTCTCTAGATATCAAAGGAAGAAAGAATACAAAATAGTACAAAATTAAGAACTACATTGGTATGAACAAATTCGTATAATTAAAAGCAAACCATTCCGAAATGTTCAACCATATGGTATCACTTCTTTATTGAGGTGTATTCCACACGAAAACAGTTTGCTTAAATATACTCAGGATAACAAAAATACACATTCTCTAATTCACTGTTATTAACAAAAAGACAGCACACAGATATAATTCACAAATATTTCCCGGCTCTGTCAATGTCATCTTTCTCTTTATATGTGTAGATATAGTGAATGTTCAGAGCTAACATGAAAATGTATATAAACCCTGTACCCTTGATACATCTTCTAAGTAGATTGTCAGGTTACAGCAATCTAATAGCCACTAGAGGAATCATGAAGTGTTCCTCTCAGGGAGTCCCCGCCCACACTTGGATGTTACACTGACCATCTCTGAGTGATAGGGTAAAGCAGAAATTAAAACTTGAGTAACACTGTAAAGTAAGGAGGTTTAAAATGATTGTATTGTGTAAATATCAGGGGGGATTGAAATTGATCAATTTTCTTTCATGGGAAAACCCTTTAATGTCATGATCAGGAGCCGTTCTACACAAAAGGTGGAGGCTATTGTCTCCCACACTAATTTGCGAAAAACACTTTCACTTCCAAAAAATGTTTACATAAGGTAATCCAATCTGATTTTGATTGATATTTTTTTTTTTTTTAGTTTTCTTGCTATTAGGATAATTAGATTAAACATACATTACGCCATAGAGGCCAGAGAAAGCAGTCCACCGATCGTGGTGTTAACCCTTCAAACTGTCACCAGCGGCAGTCAAAAGACACAGCGTGGTGGCTATGCACATATGGCTTTGATTATCGCTCCCGCGAAGGTATGAGGGAGCCACGATCTGTGCTATGACAGCCTGAAGTGGACTGTCATTGCTGAAGATTGTAACGGGTTCTAGTAGTACGGCAGTATGTGGTAGAGCAATCAGACTCCCTAGGGTAGAAGTACCTATGGGCTCTAAAATATTTGGTAAAAAAGAAAATAAAACAGTGCTGTTCAAACTATTTACCATTTTTGGAGTGATATCAAAATAACTAAAAAAAATATTAAATTACATAAATCTTAAACATGTAGGCACGCCCACTTCCCAAAGTCACAACATCAAAATTAAAACGGTGGAACCACGTTACAGAAACAATAACACAAAATAATCATCTCTTGCCCTTTGGCCACACATAAAAAAAATTTAGTAACACCCACATGATCAAAGGTCATATATCTCACAAGGACAACAATGAAAAATAATCCTGGTCTCGCAATGACATCTAAAACAACAAACCCTAACTCGTACACTGAGTATGAAAAAATATTAGAAGATGGTGATTGAAAGAAGACTTTTTTGTTTGAATTTGAACATTTTGTTGAATCTTAAATGTTTTATAAAACAACAATAAAACCTGGTATAAATTGAGTAACCTCATGATGTACGAAACCAAAGGGGAATAAAGAAATGTTTCATTAGAGTGTAAAGTAAAGCTGTAAAAACTTTTCGGCCACAAGACAATGGGCACATTTACTTACTGGTCCCTGTTCGATCCGATTCAAATGTACGACAAGGATGAACTCTGCCGCGATTCATGAAGCTCATCCGCCCAGATTTCATGCATGTGTCGCTCCCGCTCAGGTTCGCTGGAGTTAACCATCTTCCTCCCATTGTCTGTAAGTGCAGTGTTGGCGAAACAGTTTCACGTTGTCCGATCGTTGGATCGTTGGAGGTCGCCGCCACCCCCCCCCCCCCGATTTGTGTCACATGAAGATGACGCTAGATTGCCGCCAAAAAAACTCCTTTTAAATAAATCCCATGTCCCGATGCTCAAAATGAATTTGTTGGGAAGAAAGGGGCGGTCCGCAGGGCGGCCCAAGTGACTCAAATGCGTTTTTTTTCCACCAATTTATTGGAATTTTGGTTCCCAGGTACACGGCATACAATAATAAAATACTGTTCACGACAAAGTAGTACAATTTGTTAAGCGCTAAAAAAAGCCATCACACAGCTCTCTACAGGAAAAATGTGTCCGATGTTTGAAAGCAAGGAGTGGAAAATGGAAACGAAAAAAAAAACAAAGGGCCAAGTCGTTAAAGGGTTAATGAAGAAGAGAACAATATGAACTCAGGGTTTTTCTGAAGGCCGATGACAACACCGCAGGGATATAATTCTGGCTGTCCAGGTTGTCCCGACAGCCAAGTCCATGCAAATGAGTAACACAACACAACAAACGCGGTGGCAGGGAGTCGGACAAGTGCCTCGGATTTGAGCTCCTTATGTTCTATTCATCACCAGGAGGAAATCTTTGCCGGGGGAAGGAAAATCCATCAATAGGAATAATATTAGTCTGAAATTTCCATCGCTTCTATGGTAAATAACAGCGATTTATTTATTTGTCATGACAGGAACTGAAAAACCAGAAAAATAGAATCCGAAAAATTTTACAATTCAGGAAAAACAAACCACGGTCCCGGAAAAACAAAAAGTATTATCATTAAAGAAGCTGAAAACTAAGGACCCCAGCCTGAGAGTATCCAATCACTCCAATGACTCGTAGAAAGGTCCGGGAAGCATTGTGTTCTATAGAATGTTCCGTGGACGAGGCAGACTCAGAGCTGCAATATTCACTGCGATTACATCTATATAAAAGGATGAAGAGGAAATCCAAAAAATAAAAGAATATCAACAAGGACGTTTAATAGAGGCAAACTTTTGCTTAGTTTTTTCTTTAAACAAAAAAAATATTTGCTCTCCCGAAGGTTCGTAATTTCCTGTTCACCACCTTGCGTCTGGCAGGTGCACAAAGTCATAATCGAAGCCGAGGACAGAAATCGACATATTGGAATAGTTGACCGGTGCACGAGAGCGCACAGGAGATGTTATAAGACAGGTCTCTTATGGAGTTGAAATTCATTACAGAAAGGGCAGTGGAAAAGCTAAAGATCCACGCGTTTCAATGTAATGTGTCTTACAATTTTTTTCCCCCCCTTTTCCCCCCCCCTGCACATGGAGTTCAAATGTGTTGATTTTGGGCGTTGTTTGCATTTAAGTGATGTATGGAACTTCAACTCCAATAAAGAGAACCTGTTCTTAAGACATCTCCTGTGCACTGGTCAACTATTACTACTTGAAGAATTATGGTAAAAGTTGCAGATAGTTTTTGGACAAGAAGTACTGTCTCCTTGTCTCTCATTAGATGTGTTGTTGGTTACAGACAGTTACTGCTTCCTTGTCTCTCATTTTATATGTTGTTGGTACAGGCAGTACTGCCTCTTGTCTTATGGTAAATGTTGTTGGACAGCATACTGCCCTCCTGGTCTCTTATTGTAAATGTTGTTGGTACAGGCTAGTACGCCTTCTTGTCCCTATTGTAAATGTTGTTACCGGTTTAGAAGGCCGTACTGCCTCTTTGTCTCTTATGAAATGGGTGGTACAGACAGTACTGCCTCCTGTCTCTTATGTTAATGTTGTTGGTACAGGCAGGCTGCCTCCTTGGTATATATGTTAAGTTGTTGGTACAGGCGAGAGTACTGCCTCCTTGTTCTTATTGAATGTTGTTGGACAGAAGTAGCCTCTTGTCTCTTATGGTTAATGTTGTTGGCACAGGAGTACTGCCCCTTGTTTTACTGTACACTTTGTAGACAGGTAGTACTACCTCCCATTCTTGTTGTCCATCATTCAGCACAAATGGGTATTGTCTTGGATTTCTTACTATGCATAATTAGATACAACCTATCTGTCTTCCCTTCTTCTTGCCTTCTTAATAATAATCTTTAATAAGAATAGTATTATCCCAAAATTCTGCAGCGCTCACAGATTATGGGGGGGAATGGAAAAAACAAATAACACATAGGGGAGTGACAAAAGTCATGTGAAACAATAGGAGTGAGGTCCTGCTCACAGAGACTTACAGTCTATGGGGATGAGGGTGGTTTTGACACAAGAGCGTACAGTCGTGAGGGTGAGGGGGGTGACACAAGAGCTTACGGTCTAGAGGATAAGGGGGGTGGAACAAGAACTTACAGTCTATGAGGATGAGGAGGGACACAAGGAGCTTACAGTCTATGAGGAGGAGAGGGTGACACAAGAGCTTAAGTCTATGAGGATGAGGAGGGGACACAAGAGCTTACAGCTATGAGGAGAGGAGGTGACATACGAGCTAACTTATGAGGATGAGGGGAGTGACACAAGAGCTTACGGTCTATGAGGATGAGGGGTGACACAAAAAGCTTACAGTTAATGAGGATGAGATGGTGAAACAAGAGCTTACAGTCTATGAGGATGAGCGGGTAATACAAGAGCTCTACAGTCTATGGGATTGAGGGGGGTAACACCAGAGCTCACAGTCTATGAGGATGAGGGGAGGACACAAAAAAGCTTACGTCTATGAGAAAGAGGAAAGTCAAAAAGAGAGGTATAAGAGCTTGTATATTCACAGCATTTTAAAAGAAAAAATAAGTTAAAATTATAAATAAAAAATGCTGCTTTTTGGAACAAGCCATGAGTCACCATTTATATACACAGTCCAAAGTCAGTGGATGATGCAGAAGAAGAATTTTATGGATAAACAGACAGGGGAAAACCAGAATTTGTTAATAAAGAGTTTAAAGTTGCAATGCAGTTGTAAGTGTAATCCTGCCTAAATATAAATGAGTTTTAAGAGAATGTTTGAAGAATTGGGGGCGGGGGGTTGGGCATTAGTCTAATAGATAGGTTAGGTCATTCCAGAGATTGGTGCAGCTCTGGAGAAGTCCTGGAGACATGCGTGGGAGTTTGAATTAAGAAAGCGCATCATCTAGATTATTACAAGTAGTATATTTGCCGATACAAAATTTTTTTTTAGATGGTACTGCCTTCTTGTCTCTTAAAGCAGATAATAGTTTTCCTGCCTTTTTCTGTAATAAATAATGAAAAATATTAAGTTAGCATCTCAACGAAAAAACACAAAATAATGTAGTGTAAAAACCTCTTACACACAAAGTTTTTCTGCCTTAAACCTAGCTGCACAAAATGCGATTAGCTCAAGTCCCATTGAGTGTATTGGGAACATTTCCATGTGAGATCAGGCCCACGCTGCAAAAATTATAGAGCAGGTCGTATTTCTGCCTGGATTCTGTCCGCCGAGCGAGCCTATGAATGGATCTCTCACCAGTACCGGCCAGAAACAATGGCACACGACTCCCCAATTGCACACAGTGTTGGTATGTGCGAAAGGCTAAGAGATTACTCTATATTGCTGCCATATAGATTTCTTGTGATTACTTTATTCTCAGTAATACTACAGAAAAACAGTTCTATAGGTATTGTACATATAATCTGTTGTAATGAATAATGCAATCTCCTCTGTAAATCGATAGCAAAATAGAGACCAGGCCCGGCACCAGACCGGCCAACCCGGCAATGTGCCGGGGCCCCGGGGGTAAGGAGGGGCCCCACTTGGGGCCCCCGGATCATTGTACCAGTGTCGCTATAAGAACCTGGACAATTCATCACCATAGGGATCGATCCTTCTGCCTCTATGCTGCGCTGGTCGGGCGCCACATCATAGAGGCAGAATCTAAAACTCACTGCTCCCGGTTCCAACGTGCAGACTCCGCAGGGGTATGCGACGGCTCTGAAGCGGCCACATGATGACGTCATCGGATCACGTGTTGACGGCTTCAGAGCCTGGCGTACGGGAGGCCAGGCCGAAGACAGCTGGCAGGCGCTGTCAGGGGGGAACCAGGAAAGGTAAATTCTTTTTCTTTTCTTTCCGGAGGGTCGGGGGGTTCAGTGTAGCTGCAGGGAGAGGGGGGAGGTAGAGGGGTCAGTGTTGTCGGCAGGGAGAAGGGTGGAGGGAGGGGTCAGTGTGTCATCAAGGAGAGGTGGAGGGAGGGGATCAGCTATGTCATCAGGGAGAAGGGGAGGGAGGGGGTCAGTGTGTACAGGGAGAGGAGGGGGAGGGGTCATTGTTGTCAGCGGGGGGGGGGGTTCAGTGTGTCAGGAGGGGGGGGTCAGTGTATCCGGAGGGGGGGGGGTCAGTGTGTCCAGGGAGGGGGGGGGGCAGTGTGGCCACTGGAGGGCGGCCAACGGAGGGGCCCACTAAGGCCTCTGTCGCCAGGGGGCCCACTAAAACCTGGAGCCGGCCCTGGATAGTACTGCCTTCCGGTTCGCCAGGAATGTTGTTCGCCATGCGATAGATAGAACATCCCTGTTATCTATGTATATGCTTATGTGTATTGTATAGGCACAGAAATTGTAGTCCGGCCTCCTCCCTTGTTTCTCCCGGTGTTTAAATCATATAGGCACAGTAGTACTACCTTCCAGTTCTTCCAATAAATGAGATAGGCACATTTAGCATACCTCCCTGCTACTTTTGTAACTATCCTAAAACGGTCCCCCAGCAAACTTCTGGAGATACAAAACTTTCTATGATGTGAGGTTAGAATTTTTGGCATCATTGAACTACTGACCTATTTTCTGTGCAAATCCAATAAAAGCTTCTGGGCTGAGAAAATAACACAAGTCTTGTCACAGCTCCCGAAGAAGCGCTGCAATATTCTCCACAGCTCAAAATAAAAAATACACATTTGCCAATGAAATCCTCCGAACACACCAACTATGTAATAAAAAATGGGATATTCTAGGGGACAAAATATCAATGTCGTGACTTAGAAAGATAGAGAGAACTGATAACAGCCTGTTACACTGGGATGGAGAACAACATAAGTAGTTGGCCAAGGACATGTGCATAATTGATGACATTGGAAGTCCAACAAGTGATGTGGTGTATAGAGATGAGCGAGCACTAAAATGCTCGAGTGCTCGTTATTCGAGACGAACTTTTCCCGATGCTCGAGTGCTCGTCTCGAATAACGAGCCCCATTGGAAGTAATGGGAGACACGAGCATTTTGCAAAGGACCATGGCTCAGGAATAAAATGGTTATTTAATGAAAAAGCAGTCTTCTGGTAAGTTGATCAGATGTATGAAACATCTGCAATCTATTCTTCACTGTTCCGTGAGTATATTATTCTCCGACAAGTGACAGATGTGAAGAAACAGTTGAAGAATAGAATAAAAACAGTGAACACAGGATGATTTAGTGAAAAACGCAGTGAAAAAAACACAGTGAAGAATAGATTACAGATGTTATGCAATCTGCTTACTTGTCGGGGTGATACGGCATTGTCCCGGGATACGCTACTCTTCTTCCAATGAAGTCTCCCCATGCTGCAAGATTGTCTGTCTACCGTGCTGCAAGATGTCTGTCTCCCCGTGATGCCCGATGCTGTGGCCCCGTGCTGCACGAGTCTGTCTCCCCCGTGCTGACCCGAGGCTGTCTCCCCGTGCTGAACATGTATGTACCCCCGCCTGCTGCCGGTCGTCTCCCCCGTGCTGCCCGATTCTGTGTCCCCCGTGTGCCGATGTATGTCTCCCGTGCTGCCCGATGTAGTCTCCCCGGCTTGCTGCCCGATGTCTGTCTCCCCGTGCTGCCCGATGTCTTGTGTCCCCCGTGCTCCCGATCTGTGTCCCCCGGCTCTGCGATTGTTCTGTGTCCCCCGTGATGCCGATTGTCTGTCTCCCCCCGTGTGCCCGTGTCCGTCTCCCCCGTGATGCACGATGTCTGTGTCCCCGTGATGCCGATGTCTGTCTCCACCGTGCTTGCCCGATGTTGTCTCCCCGTGCGGCCGATGTCTGTATCCCCGTGCTGCCGATTGTCTGTCTCCCCCGTGAGGCCAGAATGTCTTTCTCCCCCGTGCTGACCGATGTCTGTCTCCACCGCGTTGCTGCCGAGTCTGTGTCACCCCGTGCTGCCCGATGTCTGTGTCACAGTGCTTCCCGATGGTCTGTCTACCCAGTGCTGCACGATGTGTCTGTCTCCCGTGCTGCCCGATGTCTGTTCCCCCGCTGCTGCCCGAGTATGTCTCCCCCGTGCTGCATGATGTCTGTCTCCCACCGTGCTGCCGTGTGTCTCCCACGATGATGCCTGATTTGTCTGTCTCCCCCGTGCTGCCCGATGTCTTGTTCTCCCCCGTGCTGCCGAGGTCTGTCTCCCCCCTGCTGCCCGATGTCTCCCTGATGCTGATGTCTCCCCGTGCCCGATGTCGCCCGCTGCCTGATGTCTCCCCGTTGTGCTTATGTCTCCCTTTGCTGATGTTAGCCTGCTGCCGTTCCGCGGTATCTTCGACAAGGTAGCGATGTGCGAATCTGTAATATATTCTTCACGTGCTTCACTGTCTTTTCACTTAAATGATCCTGTGTTTCCCTGTGTTCACTGTTTTATTCTATTCTTATTGTGCTCACTGGTTGTTTTAATAATGCTCGATCTCGAGACAGGGGAAATACTAGTCAGGCAACGCGCCGTTCGAGTCCCTAATACTCGAACGAGGCCTCCAAGCTCGGACGAGTATATCGCTCGGGGGGGTCATCTCTAGTGGTTACAATCTGTATGGACGTCTACGCACTAGAATCCACAAATGGATCCAATGGTTCTTTGAATGGGAATGCACTAGAGGATCCAAAATATGAGCCCAGGTCAGACAGCGGCAGTTAGAGTTAATTAATTCTTAAAGTTGGTTGGGACTTGCGTATTTTTCAACCTTTATATGTCTATGATACTATGAAACTGATGAAATACAAGGTAGGGTTGTTTTTAAAACAAGGAAATCCCTTAAATCAAGGACACAATGATAAAGGCAGAGTTGGAAAAACATCGGAGATCAGGTACCCTAAGGTAAAAGTCAGTAAAAAGTAACCGGAGATGTATTAGCTAATATGCCAAGAACCGTGTGCCATTAGAGGAAAGGCACTCATATAACCAGTCTTTACAAGGGATTGGTGAGCCAAAAAAAAAAAAAGTTCTTGACCCTTTTAACTGTTACGACAATGGCCAAGTAGCTCTGGTGTCAGTACAACGTGTCCCCCAGTCACCCCGGCCTAGTTACAAAGAAAAGTTTAAAACCAAGGATATGCGATAGTGTTGTCAAGCCTATTAGGCTCAGCACCAAGACTGGTTTTTATAAAAGGTTGTCATGGGTGCTCTGCGACCCATGTCGCAGGTTGTGGGCTCACCCGTGCCTCCAAGTCCCCACGCTTACCCATCCCACTCTGGATTCCAGCATCGCGCCCATGCGTGCGAATCCGTTACTGGGGGTGTGGACGTCGGCTTCAGAAGTTTTAAAAGGGCCAACGCCCTCTAATTGGTGCTGGCCATTTCCAGAAGGGCTATTTAAACATGCCTCTCCCATCACTCCCTGCCGGATCTTCATCCTTGCAAACTTAGAGAAGATTGGTCTGATGACTCTGCGCTGTTATGGTGATTTTAGTTGGACCAGGTTGTGCTTCCTGATACGCTCCTCTGCTGCTTGTCCCGGACTATGATGATTGCATTCCTTTCCTGTAACATGACATTGGCTACCACCGCGGAACAGAGATCATGCATGTTGGAACGACCCGGGGGTTGCCATGCTTTGCAGCAAGAAATCATGCTATATGGCGGGCTTGGTGAAAAAACGGGTGGCCACTTAGGACGCGGTCAAGGTGTTGGCTTGTGTAATCGTCTGCGGTGGTTCAGAGGATCCACTACCCTTACGATCCGACAGTAAGATCCGGCCATGGGATCCCACCGAGATTCCGCTACCTAGTTCGATCCGAATAGGACCGAGCTATGCAGGGGCTCTTATTACCCAGTGCTCCCTGCACATTTAAACTAAGGCCCGTCTCAATTGTCATGGACCGACCAAGGTGGCATTTATATCAGTTTCCTCTCCGGGAAGGCCTGGCCTTTTTGGGACAGAAATATCCATCATGGCTACACACAGCATTCCTGGCAGAATTCTGGTCCGTGTTCAAAGAACCTGCATGCATCCGCCTGTTGAGACTGCGCTGTTGAATATGCACAAGGGAACCTCGTCTTGGGAGAATATGATGTCAGTCTGTACTGGCTCAGAAATCTCCTATACGATGCGGCCATGTCCGCAACAATCAAAAGGGAATTGCTTCTACAATAAGGCCGTTTTGGCCACTCGTGACCTTGCCATCTACCCTGAGTGGTCTCATAAACTAGCTACCCGGGATCTAAGTGCCCGTTTATGGAGTGTGTTCGAAGAGTTACACTACAAGCAACCCCAAGTCAGTTCCTCAACGTCTGGCCTTGCCTGGCTTCTGGCTGTCCAAGGCTTGCTTTAGCCCCCGCCTGTACCATATGCAAAGGAGCATATGCAGTGGACCAGAGCCACAGAAATCTCTGCCAGAAGCATTGTCAGAGACATCAGGGGAACCTCTACTGTATTGTGCCAAGTCATGAGACTTCATTGGGTTTTGTCCTGTCCGTCCCTAGGTGTAAGCAAAGCTTCATCCACGCCTATGATTTATTTCTGTGCTTCTCAGCATTGGCACCTGCTCCAGATTCCAGGTCTCTGCTTTCTTGGATCTGGTTACTGCATGACCTTCGTTAATGCCACTTTGCAGTCGTCGTGGCATCAAATACCTTTGGTCTTGTCGAGTGAGAAGGCCTCTGGTCATATCACGCGTCGAGGACAAATTCTATCTGATCCAGTCCGTACTGCACCAGAGCCAATTTCCTGCAGGCGGTGTGTGTTTTGCATAAGGAGAGGATGTCCTTTCTACAAGTGCCACCGGCTTACCTCATCTCTTATGCTGGGTCCTACGTGGCGCAGCTCCATGCCACCTGTTTCAAACTGATGGACAGGGAAAATTCTCATTGAGACCAGAGTGTCGGGTCACGGTGCTCAGTGGCGTCGGTACCAGTCCCCGACTTGGCCTCCTCCAGGACTCTCAAGTATTGGAAGGCTTACCACGTGTTACCGGGTCTTTTCGGGTCTTGCTGACATGTTCTCCAAGTAGCAGGCAGAGGAACTTGCCACCACCATGTCCCTAAAACTGGCCCCTACAGACGCGGATGCGAGGTACCCTTCTAACGACAGCAAATACATCAAGCTTGCGGCGGTGCTTAGGGTGAAAACGGGGGCCCAACTCTGACTCCAAGGTGTCTCGAAAGCAGTGGACAGAGGTCCACTTACTGCTTGAATCCTTGACACTATAAAGTGTGAAGTCAGCCCCTGACAGGCATCCAAGAGGAGCAGGCCAGTCTTGCCCTTGGTATTTCTGGTAGTGCCCATGGTGCCCCTACTGCATTGGTGATGCAAGAGGAGCTGAGAAGATCGGGGCTTAAAAGCAAACTACCACAGGATGAAGGACTGTAACCAAGCACAATGAAACATATTTGTGTGGTGCTCCTCTCGGCAGCATCTTCTCCTCTATCAGCTTCTTAGACCTGTTTTTTTAAGAGAAAAAAAGGCTTTAAAAATTATGCAAATGAGTCGGAAGGTCCAGTCTCAATAACACCTATGGAAGCCTGGACGCCCTCGGACTCATTTACAAACTCTTTTTTTTTCAAACTGAAAACATAAGAAGTCTTAAAAGAAGACCAGATCCTGCAGAGGGGGCACACACCAGCTGTCTTGGTGGGCCAATCCTTCATCCTGTGGTTAGATGTCCTTAAACACAAAAGATCTGACTGATTTCGGTATTGGATTAATAAGGCTAGAGACAGTCAGGAATAGCGGGGGGACGGTTGGATGTTAACGTTCCTGGTACCTGATCAAATTAAAAGAATCACAAGGAATTCTAGTAAAGGAACTTCCTGTTAGCTTATTTATCAAAAGGACCATTCTACAAAAACCAACGGCCACTGTAAACACCTTCTATTAAAGGCCAGCAGTGCACATTGTTAATTCCCCAGACCTAAATGGGGAGTAAAAAAAATCAAAATCGTCGTTAATGTGACCTACCCCAAGGACCCTCATAACTAAAGTATGAATCGCATCTGGAGGGATCTGAGCCCATCATTTCCTGGATGTGTCCGCTGGGCCACAGATCACCGCGCTGCGATTGATTGGCAGCAGAAAAGATCTCTTTGATAGTTTGACAGTTTTATGTAATAGTCCTGGAACTAGTGCCTTGCTCACCCATCATCCTAATAGGAAAGAATTGAGGGGGGGATCATTGATTGGAATTAATTATTTACCCCAAAAACTGGACCCAGCAAGGTGTTCAGACACTGGCAAGAAACGGAGCTTTCGCTTCGTGGTATGTCGGCTCACTCATTGTTCTTGGCCGGTCTTAGTTGAACTTTTTCCTAGGCTTCACAGGATTGCATTGCAGAGGAGAAATAGAGTTGTAGGGGGAATGTCTGCAAGACTCAGGAAAGGCCGGAGGTAACAGAGCACCACTGGTAGGCTCCCCAGGATATAAATGTCAAGACCCATGGAAGCACGCTACTATGAAAGATATTTATCTTGTCTACAGTAAAGGAATTTGTGAATGGGTGTCAAACAGGGCCCATTGCCATGAGGCAAGATGAAAATCTTGCTTCAGCGGCGGCCAGATATTAGATGCCTGATGGGGGGCGGAAGAATTGCAGCCTGGATTATGAAGAGGCAGCCGTGACTGCGGCATCACCTAGCAGAAGTACTGCCAGCTTCTCTCCATGCATAGGGCCATTGAATAATATATCAGGATTGTCAAGAAATTATGGAGTATGAGTTCCCTTATTATGAAGGAGAGTCCCTTTGCCCTATAAGATAAACGAATTAAGGGCAAAGACCCACCCCCCTCTGGTGATTCCCTTGTTCTCTTTCCCCCCCACTTATCAAAATAATTTTTTTGGTAATGGTGTTCCTATGTGCCTTAGAGGTGGTAATTGGTTTCCTGTGAAATGGTAAGACTCGGGTTGTATCCAAGGGCCTCATGCGTTTTCATGTGTATTAAAATGGACTCCTTTAAGAAACATGAAAAATTATACTTCAAAAGAAAAATCGTCATAAAGCAAATATTTCAATTTCTGGTCAAACGGATATCCGGATCAGTATCCCCTTATAGTCCTGGGTTTGTCAAGCCCAAAGGATTTTAGAGAAGGAAGCCAAGAAAATGCCATTAGACAAATTGGGCCAACATGTATAATGGGGTTTGGTACTGTTAGATTGTTAATTCATGCTGGCGTAAATGTGGTGGGATGTTCTTCTTATAGGGGACTCTTGGGAAAAGATTATGACATATTTTGTAAAAATTCCCTGATTTCCATCTGATAGGTTGTAGCCACACCCCTCTCACATGACCGATGGGCGGCGGATCAATTTGTAGTTAAAAGTAACATGCCCGCATTGAATCCTTGTTGTCCACGGGGAATGCCTGCAAGCGTGCAGGAATTCAAAATTTTCATCGTTTTTCCCCACCGCGGATATTTATGCCAAATTAATTAGTAAGAGTTCTGGCTTTCTTTTAGTTATCCCTTTTATGTTAATGTTTGCGGTTATGTTATGTTGTTATTTACCCTTTTTGACCATTAAGCATCGTGCATATTTGCATATTAAATAGTCCTTTAATAAGTTTTTCTGTGCTTCTATACGTTTCCCATACCCTGGACGAGGGGAATTTTACCGGCTAAGCTACCGTGTGAATATCTTTGTTGCTATAGTAGCTATAGACAGGGTGTGTCCAGGTGAACTGTACTGCATCTAGCAAAGAGTGTATCTGGGGTGTGTATGTGCGCGGGGTAATGCTGTGTGGGCTTCCCGAAGCCGTAGTACGAGTGGTGGCAGCTGTGATAAGTGAGTTGTATGGAACTCTTTAGACTTTGAGGGGTAAACACTCTGGTAAGACGGGGCACATACAGGCATTAAAGACCGATAGATATAAAAAAAAATACGAAAGTAAAAAGCCAGCACTAAAGCTATTCAGAATCTTAAGCGGTAGTTAACAATATTCAATCTTAAATAAGACAAATATTTTCTTGGCATCATCTCTCTTACATTTTCTTTTCTAGGATATGAATCTCATCCAAGGCCCAATACTTATCACTGCCAAAGAATTATCCACTCCAAATTGTGTTTTCTTGAAATAAAATGATTCAATTTGTTTCACATCGGCAAAAAAAAAAACACATATAAATTCTCTGATAATCCTTCTCCCGATAACTCTCTCTCTCAGGCCCGACTGTGTCCTAGATACATACTTATCAGTTTGGCGGTGGAGACTGCTACTAGATCTGGATCCGAGGCCAAAAAGGACTGTATAACAGCGCTAGATACCGGTATAATCTAGGAAACATGTTAATGGAGCAGGATCAAAGAGGAGGGAGGAAAGGGGATTCTAAGCCAGGAGATGAGAGAGACGATAAATGATGTAGATAGCGATTATATAAATATGAGATTAGATTAGCAGAGAACGCGCCGCTGGATCGCAAATGGACCGAGTAAGTAAATCTGCCCCAATGTGACCACTAAAAAAATCCATTTCATGATTCATTATCTGCTATGTATTTCCTATCATCTGTTATTAATCTATCTATGTATTATCTATGAATCCATCATTGCAATAATCTTTTGTTTATCATTTTATTTCCCCAATTATTCAGCATTTGATGTCAGACAAGGATAAGTCATAGGGGAATAATAACATCCTCCTCTCTGGGGAAATACACATCACAGCTCTGAGAAATGAGAGATTCTCCTTGGAGTCCCTGGAAATCCTCAAAGATTTCTGTTTCTTTATCATCAATATTGTATATAATCCACTGTACAGTGATGGGAGCAATATAGCAATACCCAAGAGATTCTCTATCTATCTATCTATCTATCTATCTATCTCATATCTATCTATCTATCTATCTATCTATCTATCTATCTATCTATCTATCTCATATCTATCTATCTATCTATCTATCTATCTATCTCATATCTACAGGCAGTCCCCGGGTTACATACAAGATAGGGTCTGGAGGTTTGTTCTTAAGTTGAATTTGTATGTAAGTCGAAACTGTATATTTTATAATGGAAGTTCTAGACAATTTTTTTTCTTTTGCCCCAGTGACAATTGGAGTTTCAAAATTTTTGGTGTAATTGGACCAAGAATTATCAATAAAGCTTCATTACAGACACCTTACAGCTGATCATTGCAGTCTGGGACTATAGTAAAGCATCCAGAGAGCTTCACCAGAGGTAACAGTGGGCAGGGGGGTCCGTCTGTAACTATGGGTTGTCTGTAAGTCGGGTGTCCTTAAGTAGGGGACCGCCTGTATCTATCTATCTATCTATCTATCTCATATCTATCTGTCTATCTCATATCTATCTATCTATCTATCTATCTATCTATCTATCTATCTATCTATCTCATATCTCTCTATTATCTATCTATCTCATATCTATCTATCTAATCCAAAAAGTCTACAATAACTATCTATTTATCCTTCATCTATCTATCTATCCACCGTGGTTAATGACATAAGCCAATAGCTAGGACCAGAGTCTAAGTGGCACCTGGTTTTCACCAGAGCCCGCCACAAAGCGGATTGGATTTCCTGTGGTTTGGTACCATCAGGTCGCTCCATAGGCACGACGTTGTCCGTGATGGCGGCCAAGGTGTAGTACAGAGTCGGCAAAACCGTGGTTGGGGAGAGGCAGGAGGTCCAGACAGGCAGCACAGGATCATAGTCGGGGATGTAGCAGTAGGTCAGGACAGGCAGCACGGGATCGGAACAGAATCGAGGTCCCAACAGTAAATCAGGATAATCGCAAAGGGCAAGGAACACAGCTTTCTCTCAGGCAGAAAGCACAAAGATCCAGCAGGGGACCCAGGAATGGGCAGGTCATTTAACAGAAAGGGCCAATTATCGGCGCAGTGGCCCTTTTAAATTTCCGGAATCTCCACACGCGCGCCTGGCCGCCGGAGCCACCGCTGGAATGCAGCAAGGTAAGACAGACAGCAGAGGTCCTGGGGAGCGGAGAGGGGCACAGGTGTGCCTGTGACACGGGACATGGGTCGCAGGAGCACAGTAGCACCCGTGACAGTACCCCTGTCTTCAGCCTCTTGTCTTACCCCCTTCTTCTGGGTCTGGAGGAATCTTTGCAGAAGGCCACGGTCCAAGATATTGTCCTCTGGCTCCCAAGACCTCTCATCAGGCCCAAACCCCTTCCAGTCAACAAGGAAGAACCGCTTACCTCTCGCTGTCTTCATGTCCAGAACCTACTTTACCTCCAGACATCAACAGTCTCAGTAGCAGGAGGAGGAACTTACTGACTGGCTTTAGGAGAGACACATGGAAGGAGTTCGGGATGCGCATAGTGGGAGGAAGGGAGATTATATGCCACAGGATTAATGTGCTGTAACACCTTGAACGGACCCAGGAATCTTGGACCTAGTTTGTAACTGGGGATCTTCAGGTGAACATACCTGTAGGACAGCCACACTTTGTCTCCTGGAGAGAAGATGAGATGAGGCCTGCATTTCTTGTTGGCCTTGGTCTTGATTCAAGCAGATGCCTGTAACAAGGAAAGTCGAGTCCGCTCCCAGATAGATGTAAGATCGTGGACCAGCTCTTCCACAGCTGGAACATCCAGGGGCACAGAGAGAGGAAGAGGAGGGCATGCTGTCCATAGACAATAAAGAAGGGCGCAGAGCCGGCAAACTCAGAGTCCAAGGAGTTGTAGGAGAACTCTGCCCATGGCAGCAGAGAGGACCGGTCATCCTGTCGAGCGGAGACAAAGTGCCGAAGGTAACAGCCGAGAGTGTGATTGACTCTCTAAACGTGTCCATTAGACTGAGGATGATATGCGGAAGAAAAATCCAGCTCAACTTGTAGTTGACTGCACAACGACCGCCAGAACTTGGAAACAAACTGGACCCCACGGTCTGAGACGATGTGCAAAGGTAGTCCATGAAGCCAGAAGATGTGCAGGAAGAACAGGCTGGCAAGGTGTGGAGCTGATGGCAGGCCTGGCAGAGGAACAAAGTGGGACATCTTGGAGAACCGCTCAGTTACCACCCAGATGATGGTATTACCAGAGGAAGGTGGAAGGTCCGTAATAAAGTCCATAGCCACATGAGTCCATGGCAGCTAGGTATCGGCAATGGCAGAAAAAGACCATCATGTTTGAGAGGAGATGGCTTGTTTCGGGAACAAGTGCAGGAGCCCACAAAATCTTGTACATCCTTGACCGGATCAGGTGAGGTCGACAGAGCGTTGCACCCCAGGGTTCCCAGCCACACATGTGCAATGTCCCCAAGTTAGTATCCTCTTCCGAAGAGCAGGTCGGACGTAAGTCTTGCCTGGAGGAAGCTGCCGAAGGTCTACTGGAGCGGCAACAACCATTCGCTCAGGAGGAATGACATGCGAGGAGCCGGTTGTTCCCCAATAACATCAGAGGCACGAGAGAGGGCATCAGCCTTGACGTTTTTTCTGCAGGACGGAAGTGGGTCAAGAAATTAAAAGAGAGACCAGCGAGCCTGTCATGGATTGAGGCGCTGGGTAGTCTGGAGATAAAGGAGGTTCTTGTGATCTGTATATATGCAGACCCGAAAGTGATCTCCCTCCAGAAGATAGCACCACTCTTCTAGGGTAAGTTTTATGGCCAGTAGTTCTCAGTCTCCTATGGAGCAATTCCTCTCTGCAGAGGAAAAGGTCTTAGAAAAGAACTCACAGGTGAGAGTTCGGCCTTTAGGCCCTTTCTGGGTAAGCGCCGCTCCAGCTTCAACCTCCAGCTGGAATGGCTTCTCCATATCAGGCCGTGTGAGAACTGGAGCAGAGGCAAAGGCAGACTTCAGCTTAGTGAAAGCTTCTTCAGCCGCCGGAGGCCAGAGTTTAGTATTGGCATTTTTCTTAGTCAGCGCCACAATGGGAGACACGAGCGAGGAAAAATGCAGTATAAACTGCTGGTAGCAGTTAGCAAAGCCCATGAAAATTTGGATAGCACGTAGTCCTACTGGAAGAGGCCACTGAAGTACCGCAGATAACTTGGCGGATCCATCTGAAGTCCCTTGTCAGTGATAATGTTTATGCCCCCCGGAGGTCCAACTTGGATAAAACCTTCACACTACATAGGCGATCAAACAGTTCCATGATCAGAGGCCGCGGTTTCGGGAACAGATATGGGATACACTGGACCCCCGTGGAGGAGACGTGCCCGGCAAAAAGTCTATTGGGCAGTCATAGGGTCGGTGTGGAGTCTCTGCTTGCTTTTCCGAAAAGACATCATTAAAGTCATTGTATCAAGCTGGGAGGACCTCCAGATGCATGGTGGATACCGTAGAGACTGTGATGGACACAAGATGAGGGACCACCAGACAGCGAGACTCACAATCTGTACCCCAGCCAAGAACCTCCCCCGTCTGCCAGTTGAGCACTGGTGTGTGGCGCTGCAACCACAGAAGACCCAACAGCATAGAAGACGTGGACTGGGGTAGCACATAAAAAGACAATCTCTCCTTGTGCCATGAGGCTCGGTGCGGTCCGGGAGGATTTGGCCACTCACGCTGGGAGACCAGGGCAGTATCCATGAAGTTTCCTGCAGAGCCGGAATCCAAGAAGGCCGAAATCGGGAACTGGCTACTTGTCCCAGAGCTGAGTAAAACGGGAATATTCAAACATGGAGAAGCTTTGTTCTCACCTAGGGACGCCCCAGAACCCTAGATGCGTGTGTTTCCCGTACGCTGTGGACGGACAGGACAAGTCTCAAGAAGGTGCCCCGGGCTGGCACAGGTTCTCCTGTTTTTGTCTGGAACACTCTTGAGTAGTCAGACGAGGTCTATCCTCCTGCATCGGTTCCTCTGCATCTGACATGGAAGGTGGCTGACATGGTCTGTGGAAGCCAGGAGCCAGGCGGGGCAGACATCGGGTCCTCACTGGTGGTTGTTCCAGATGTTTCTCCTCAGAGCGCTCAGTAAACGGGAGGTCAATCTGAGCTGTGACCGATCGTTCTGTCCCGATCGATCAGTCTATCAATCTGTCTATCAAATCATGTTTCTATCTATCTGATAGAGTTGCTTTGAGATCATTGTTGTCATTATTGTTGTCGGGTCCCGGGTCTGCATTATTAATTATTGTCTGGTCTGGGGACAGTATTATTATCATTATTAATTACACTGGGGTTTATTATTATTTGGATCTAGACTGGGGTGTACATTTATATTATTGGGGCACATTTACTTACCCGGTCCAGTCACGATCCCGTGGTGCGTTCTCCGGCGTGGATTCGGGTCTGCCAAGGTCCATGCGCCCGATATCCACCAGGTGTCGCTGCTGCGCCGAGGTCCGCCGGAGTTCACCTTTTTCTTCCCAGTGTATGTGAGTGCTGATCTTGTGACACAAATTCTTTTTTAAATTCTGCGGTTTTTCCAAATTCGTCGGGTTATCCAACGGCCATGCCCCCAATATCTGTCGCGTGAAAGCCGGCGCCGATGGGCCAAAATCCTGATAAGTTCAGATAACTTCAAAGGGAGCGCCCAGCCTATGACATCACTGACCTCCTTCATCTTCACTTTCTCCAGTATTGTGTTTTGTGGAAAGTTGTTCATTTTTGGGATTTTTAAGGAAACGTTCCTCCTATCGATGATAAATGAGAGCGATTACTAACACTGCGCTGGATAGACTTTGATGTTCTGCTGCGGTCACATAAGGTTTTAATCCAAGTCTCTGTATTGTAAGAGGTACAACATCTCACTGCTAGAATATCCAATATGGCTGCCATTAAACTTCCTTCCTGGCAGGTCACCCAGCTCTCCCAGACACCTGCATGTCATATCTTCCATCAATATGTACAATAATGGACTGGAGAAGCAGAAGGCTCTAGCCCAATAGTGGACCACAGAGAAGAAGAAGACCGCCCCATATGAAGGCTACTGGGGTTTATTATTTGGCAAGGTGTATTTGCCATTCAGGAGTCTAGGAAAGCTGCAAAAATTGCTGTGAAATCTGAATCGCTAATCTTTATCTCTGTAAGAAGTTAGAAGAAGTCAACGTTGGTACCCTGCAGTAGCATTGTGTTATTAGTAGCAGCAGGACAGTGAAATATGTATTTATATTCCAGGATTGTAGCTTCTCCAAGTGCACATGTCCTCACACTGCTGTGCTCTGTGTTTGCTGTGGCCAGTGTAGACTATTGTCCCTGGAGAGATGTGTAATCATGCCTTTCTGTGTATTGTTAGTAGCAGCAGAACTGTGTAAAACTAATTTATGTTCTAGGATTGTATCTCAGTGTTCACAGATAGCATGTCCTCACACTGCTGTGTGCTGTGTTACTGATGTAGGAGCAGGTGGTCCTGTGTTAGGATGTGTATTTGCTTTATGTATTATAGAAGTATCTGTGACTCTTCCATGTAATTGTTTCCTCTCTGACTCTCTTAAAGGGACATCCAGGCCGGGGCAAACCTCTCCTTTAATAGACAGTTCTATGATGAACATTGGTCAAAACATCGGGTGGTGACTTGTATGGACTGGTCCCTGCAGGTAGGACCCGACCTCATTGTACTCCTCCGGACATCAGTACCTGGTGGTTCTAGAAGGGAGACTGCATGTTATACTATCACTCCCTTCATGTCCTTACTACTTCCTGCTCTTTTCCTCCAGCCCTTTCCTCTTTCCTTCTACGTTTCTTTTTTTTTCCAATTCTGCTGCCTTCATATTTAATTTCTTTTTCTAATTACTTTCTTTCTTTCCTCTTCTATTGTTTCCTTATTCTTCTCTCAGTTCTTCTTATTTCCTCTCTTTCTTTCCTAGTGTCTATCTCCTTGCTTTCTATTTCCTATCTTCTATCTATCTATCTATCTATCTATCTATCTATCTATCTATCTATCTAATCTATCTCATATCTATCTATCTATCTATTCATCTATATCACCTCTATCGTCATACTATTATCTATCTATCTATCTATCTATCTATCTATCTATCTTATCTATCTCATATCTATCTATCTATCTATCTATCTATCTATCTATTATCTCTATCTATCTATCTTCGATACTATCTATCTATCTATCTATCTACTATTATCTCATATCTATCTATCTATCTATCTATTATCTATCTATCTTATCTCTCTCTATCTATCTATCTATCTCATATCTATCTCCTACTATCTATCTCATTATCTATCTATCTCCTATCTAATCTATCTATCTCCTATCTATCTATCTATCATCATCTATCTATCCATCTATCTATCTACTATCTATCTATCTATCTATCTATCTATCTATCTCATCTATCATCTATCATCAATCTCATCTATCCTATCTCATCTATCTATCTCACTATCTATCCATATCTATCCTATCTATCTATCTTCTATCGATCTACTCATCTATCTCTCTATCCTATCTCATATCTTATCTATCTATCTATCTATCTATCTATCTATCTATCTATCTATCTATCTGTCTCATATCTATCTCATCATCTATCTATCTCATCTATCTATCTATCTATCTATCTGTCTCATATCTACTCTATCTCTCTCATTACTCCTATCCATATCATCTATCCTATCTCTATCTATCTATCTCTATATCTTCTATCTAATCTCAATATCTATCTATCTATCTATCTATCTATCTTCTCTACTATCTTCTCATATCTATCTTCTCTCTATCTATCTATCTCTATCTAATCTATCTATCTCATCTCTATCATCTATCTACATAGCTATCTATCTACATCTCATATCTATTCTATCTATTCTATCTATCTATCTCCTATCTATCTATCTATCTCTCTCTATCCTATCTATCTATCTATCTATCTATTATCTCCTATCTATCTTATCTCATCTATCTATCTATCTATCTTATCTCATATCTCATCTGATCTCTATCTCATATCTACTATCTAACTATCTATCTCCTATCTTATCCTCATCAACTTCCTCTTTCTTTTAATCCATCCTCATTCCATCCTCTTATTCTTTCATCATTTCTTCCCTCTTCATCCCACTATTTGCAACTTTTTCCGATGGTCCTAAGCCTTTTTCTAGTTTCTTGCTTAGAGCCTTCATCGTCCTTTTCGTTTATTTATCCTCCTTTCCCTTCTCTAGATTATTTCTTTACCTCTCCTTACTTTTTCTAGCCATCCTTTCCCTCCTCTATTGCTTGTGATTTTTATCATGTTTTCATGTTCTTTTGGCCTAACAAACCCTAGTGGTAAGTGACTACCTATGGTCACACCCCATACTTTTGAGTTTTGGCTGACATTGACATACATTTAATAATTCAGCATTTCGTCCTATTGTTGATGTCCATTATAGAACATACCCCGCTATGTGTAAAATAATTTTCACATAAAGTACCATGTTTGTTCCCTTAGAACCACATTTTTGCCCTTGGATACGACCCCGTGCTGGCGTATTACATAAAACAAACCTTTTTTTTTTTAATCTCAGGGACTTATCTGCATGACCCCCACAGACCATTCCTTGTATGAACACTAAATCCACGGTCGAAAACCTGTTCGAGATAGTGCACGTCTGTCACCCTGAGCTTTTGAGTGCAGGGGGGATTGTCGTGTTGATCCCATTGAATCGATTGCTCATTTCTTTCAGGTGAACTAACAATGCGGTTAAGGCACTGTTAAAAGGGGGAATTACTTTTACACAGGTACGAAAAAATGTAGTTCACATGGAAGAAATTTATGTAGTAGTGCAAATAATGTAAATGTGGAATGATTGACGATAACTGGAGGATACCCTCTCTTTAACGCTACATTTCTGTTCTTGTGCAGTTATCCAGTATCCGAGTACTGGTGGGCTTCTTAGAATAATACTGAAGACGCCCCTTCATGCACCCCGATGGCGTAGCTCTTAGTTGGAACGGAAATTCAAGAACAACCACTCCAAATTGTGTTTCAAATTGTCAGGTGAGGCACTACTCTACTTTTTATATCGATATATAGAATCATAAATTAAACAGATATTGGAGAAAATCATATGATAAAGCCTTAATATTGCTATTAATACTGTATGAAGTAGATAGGATATGAGAGTATGGGGGCTTTGCATCTCCCTCCATCAGAGGGTTCCACACAGCTGTCGACCTGATACTCACTTTTTTCTTGTACATATGCGATAGATAGATATTAAATATGAGATAAGATAATCATATTAGACATATGAGATAGATAGATAGATAGATAGAAAGATCGATAGATAGATAGATAAGATAGATATTAAATAAGCATATACGAAGAGATAATGATGATAATTAAGAATATGAGATAGATCGCTCGCTTTCCGCTCTGCCGCGCTCGCTAGCTCGGCTCGCTCGCTCGCTCGCTCTGCCTCTGCACTCGCTTCGCTCGCTGCTCCGCTCTCGCTCGACTCCTCGCTACTCTGCTCGCTCTGCCTCGCTCTACGCGTATCTCTCCCTGTCTCCGTCTCGCTCTCGCCCGCTACTGCGCTCGCTCGTCTGCGCTCGCCTCGCCTGCGCGCGCTCGCTGCTCCTCCTGTCCTGCCCGCTTCTTGCCTCTCGCTGCTCTCCGCTCGCTCCTGTCGCTCGCTCGCTCGCTCGTCTCCGCGCTGCGCTAGCTTTTCGCTCGCTGCCATTCCGCTCTTGCTCGCTCTGCCGTGCTCGCTCGCTGTCCGCTCGCCTCGCCTGCTCTTTCCGTCTCTCGCTCGCTCGGCTCCGCTCTTCCGCCTCTGCGCTCGCCTCCTGCTCCGCTCCTCGGCGTCGCTCGCGTACGCTCGCTCTCGCTCAGCTCCTCGTGCATCCTATCTGCGCCCGCTGCCTCGCTCGATCTTCCCTCTGCGCATCGCTCGCTCCGCTCGCTCGCTCGGCGCTGCTGCGCTCGCTCTCTCTGCGTCGTGCGCTCGACGGCGTCCGCTCCGCTCCCTCCTGCCGCTCGCTCCGCCTCGCTCGCTCGGCCCTTCATCGCTCTCCTGGCTTGCGCTCTCTCGCTCTCGCATCAGTCCGCTCGCCGCTCCGCTCGCTCGCTCGCTCTCGCGCTCGCTCTCTACGCTCCTCTCTCGCTTCCTCGCTCGCGTGAAGCTGGGATCCCTAGAAGCTCTCGGCGTCTTCCTTGGGAGACTGCTACAGTTCCTCACCCCCTTGATTGGGTCCTCTCTGCCTTTTCCTTGCAATCCCTCCAGTTCCCTCAGGTTGGATGGTGAATGGTGGTAAACGAGCCATTTTCAGGTCTCCTCACCACGAGATGCTCCATTTGGTTTTGAGTGCCGGGTTCTGTCGGCTGGGCCGAGTCATGAATGGGTCACCGATGTTCTGAGCCTCTGCTGTGTTATTAGCTTTGGGCTTAGGGTCTTGTTGGAAGGTTCGGCCCATCTAGGGTCCAGAGCATTTAGAAGCGGTTCTCATCCAGGAGTATCCTCTGTCCTTGGTGCATTCGTGCTTTCCTTCCATTACCTAACCGTGGTCCTCTGTCCCCCATAGCACTGATGCTGCCCCCCATTTCACTGCTGGATTGGTTTGGCAGGTGATGAGCGGCGCCTGGTTTTAATCCACCGCTAACATATTACACCCACAAGTCCATCTTGGTCTCATCAGAGCAAGCATCTTATTTCGTCATAGTCCGGATCATTCCTGTTTTGAGCCACTGTAATGGCGGCTTTTCAATGTGTCCTGCCTGAGGAGACTTCCAGACTCTGCATAAAGCCCCGACTGTTTGTGAGGCTGCAGTGATAGTGAGACTCCACATCTCCCTCCTCATCTCTGGAGCTCAGCCACATTGATGACGGTTCTTCTTGGTACTACTCTCACTCAAGGCTCTTTTTTTCCCACAATGGCTTGTTTTGGATGAACGGACGAAATCGAATGAGTTCTTGGTCCTCCAAATCTTCTTGGCCTTAAGATTATGGAGCCACTGTGCTCTTAGGAACCTATAAAGCCTCTTCGGGAACTTAATGAGTTCTCTGCTGCTGCCACAGTTTTTGTCTCTGAGCTCCTTTGGCGTTCCTTAGACCTTCATGATTCTCATGGCTCTGACCATGATACCCTGAGCTGTGAGGGTACTTTAACATACCAGGGTGACGCCTTGTCCTAATCAAGTGACCAATAAGTTTTAATATAAAAACGGGTGAACTCCAGTGAGGAGTATGAACCATCTCACAGGAGGATCAGAAGAATAGCACAAGCGTGTGAGTTACATATAATGTCACATCAAAGGCTCTGAATACTGTATAACCGGTGATATATCACTATTTTTCTTGTTTGAAAATAAGTAGCAAAGAAATATTCACATTTCAGTCTTGTTGTTCCGTCAACATACGATGGAGAGTAGCCAAAGCGGTACATAAATGAACTTTTTGGATCAATACTGATAACATCTTGACCTTACACAAAATAAGACAAAGAATGAAATTTACGACTGATGTCAAGTGGGCCGGTCCGCTCCTGATAGTCCCCACCCCTATAGTCAGCCCTTACAGATACCATATAGCACACTAATAACTTAGAGAATATAACAGGCTATTAGTGAGATGGAAGGAAAGGGCCGCGGACGCGAGAACCTACGAGACTCTGTGAAACCTTCTAAATCTGCTTGAAGAGATGCATCTCGCCATTAAGAAACGGGGTGTTGAATCTGGAGATGACATTTTTTGCCATACAGCCTCGGTGAAGACAATTATGGGGCTTTCCAATGTGACAAGGGCGTGAACTCACGTGTGGTTATTAATTTGGCGCGGAACCCGGGATTTTACATTTCATAGTCATTATCGTATGTTATGTAATTTTGGTCGGTAATCAAGAGTTAATTCTTTGCCATCAGGTGGTAAGATTTAGGGAATTTAGAGGCTGTTTGCCACTTGTGTTCGTCAAAGGTCAAAAGGAGACTTAGGAATATCAGGTGGTATGTGCCTACAATAATTGTTGGCAGGGTAGCCACACCCCATTCCCAGTCATCGACAGACCCTCCTCGAACCTTGTTACCGACGCACCAACCAGCTGTGGTCTGCACCTCCCACCTCCCCACGCGAAGCCTCTAAAGGGGGTACTTCCCCATTCTGCTTTAAAATCTTTGTGACACATAAAAAGTCTTAGTCAAAATGGTTCGGGGAGGCAAGCTTGAAGAAAGCGTTTTCAGATATCTAGATATTGCTGTGGACTAACATGGGTTTGGGACGACTGTCCAGATCAATGACCCCTACCAGTATTCCTCGAGGAGTAGTAAGAAAAACTTTTCCACATGATGGTTTTAGGGAATTACAACATAGTCGTCTTCACCCTTTTAAGTCACCAGCCGACTGATAAGGGACTGGACTGCAGAACGGAGGCAAAAGTGCAGGCACGTAGGTTACCATGCATGGCCAATGATTGTCAAGCTCCAGATTTCAGGTAAAGACCAGTCAAAGACAGCTAGGTGTTAGGGCTATTAGGTCAAGCACAAGGCGAGAGGACCGGATGAGGAGGAGTCGTGCACAGAAGTACACCCTCATGAAGGACATTGGGAAGCAGATCGCCTGGCTCTTGTTTTTCAAAATGGTGGACTCCCGGTTAGGAAGGAAAAAAGATACGAAGACCAAAGCACTATCACGAGTAGCAGTGAATGGTAGAACAAATTTCATTTTATAAATTACACACGCCTGCATTTGCTTATATAGCACATGCATTGATACTGTTTGCAGTGCAGCTTCTGCCTCACTCCATCTGTGACTTATAACATAACCAACTTCTCCTCCCCTGTTTTGTTGACATCCCATGATGCTTCACACAGCATCATGTTCAGATGAGACAAAAAAAAACCATATGTATAACCGTCAGGGCGGCTGAGCTGCCTGCTCTAATATTGATGTACTGTGATGGAAGTTTATGGACTGTGGGGAAACTATATGTTACAGTCCATCTATGCGCCCTTTGGCCTCTTAGCATCATTTTGAAAATTGATTTAAAGGGAAGAGGTCATGGATAAAAAATATAAGAATATTACCACATGTCATCCCAGTGCCTGGAGTAGTGTCTCTTCTGTTTAGCATGTGGAATTTTAATGACGTAGAATTTTACTTGAAGGAACCTGTCACACCCCGAACTAACCCGAATTCTTTTTTAGCTAGATGCAGGTTTCCGATAGGATATGCTATGCTCAATTTTAAAAATGACTCCTTTCAGTACTTACTTCTACACACTTTATTTTGTTGTCACCTAGCCGCTCCCTGTGAGGTATAGTGCTGAGGTTCCTAGGGTTGGCAGCTGCACAGCCATCGACGTCCTGTGTTCCTCAGTCTTAATCTTCTTCCATCCACTCAGTCCAAGCTCCCCTCCCCCACTTCCTAACCTTTGCATTGAGCCAGGGGGAGGGAATGATGTGGAGTCAAGAGAATGCATGAGGAGATACCATGCTGACATTTACCCTTCCCCAGATCTCAACCACAATCTCATGGCAGGAGCTAGGTAATGTTAAATAAAGTTTTATAAGTGCTGTAATTTCAGAATTCTGACAAGGCAATCTTTAAAAGTGCATAAAAAGGCTATTGGAGACCCTGTCACCCAAATACAATTCTGTGTTGACAGTTCGCTTTAAAGTCACCCCACGCCCACAACCGATAACTTTAGGTTTTAAACCTCTGCAACAAATCTGGGAATCCGTGGTGGGACCACTAGGTACCCCACTTCACATCCATAATTGGTTTTCCCATACTAAGAAGTGAAGTCCCTTGTAAAGTGGATGCAATGTTCCTGTCTGAGGTGAGGAGGGCCGCCATTTGGATGACCCGCGGTTCAGTGAACTCCCCTGACTTCCAGTTTTAAAAAAAAACCTACCACCAACGGATCTACCTATTAGGTAGATTGGGTATAGGTGATAGATAGATAGATAAATAGATAGATAGGAGATAGATAGATAGATAGGAGATAGATAGATAGATAGATATGATATAGATAGATAGATAGATATGAGATAGATAGCTAGGAGATCGATAGATAGATAGATATGAGATTCAGCTCCTGGTGATAAGTATTCAGCCCCTTTGCTCAGTGTTGAGTAGAAGCTTTGGAGCTGGTGCAGCCAGGAGTCTTCTTGGGAAGTTGCTACAAGTTTCTCACCCCTGGATTTGGGGATCCTCTGCCTCTTCCTTGCAGATTCTCTCCAGTTCCCTCAGGTTGGATGGTGAATGTTGGTAGAAGCCATTTTCAGGTCTCACCAGAGATGCTCCATTGGGTTTAGGTCCGGGCTCTGGCTGGGCCGGTCAGGAATGGTCACAGATGTTCTGAAGCCTCTGCTGTGTTATTTTAGCTGTGGGCTTAGGGTCTTGTTGGAAGGTTCGGCCCAGTCTAGGGTCCAGAGCATTTAGAAGCGGTTCTCATCCAGGATATCTCTGCACTTGGTGCATTCGTCTTTCCTTCCATTACAACCAGTGGTCCTGCCCCCCCCCCCCCCCCCATAGCCTGATGCTGCCCCCTATGTGTCACTGCTGGGATTGTATGTGGCAGGTGATGAGCGGCGCCTGGTTTTCTCCACCGCTTACAATTAACACCAAAAAGTCCAATCTCCATCTCAACAGAGCAGAGAATCTTATTTCTCATAGTCCAGGATCATTCATGTGTTTTGCACTGTATGCGGCTTTCATGTGTCTTACACTGAGGAGAAGCTTCCAGACTCTGCCATAAAGCCCCGACTGTTGGAGGCTGCAGTGATAGGAGACTCCTATCTCCCTCCTGCATCTCTGGAGCTCAGCCACATTGATGAGGTTCTTCTTTACTTCTCACCAAGGCTCTTTTCCCACAATTGCTTAGTTTGGCTGAACGGACAGATCGAAGAAGAGTTATAGTCATCCAAATCTTCTTGCATTTAAGGATTATGGAGGCCACTGTGCTCTTAGGAACCTAGAGAGCTCTTCAGAACCTAGAGTGCTGCCTTGCCACAGTTGTGTCTCTGAGCTCCTTTGGCAGTTCCTTAGACCTCATGATTCACATGTGCTCTGACATGCACTGTGAGCTTTGAGGTCTTATATAGACAGGCGTGTGCCTTTCCTAATCAAGCCCAATCCGTTTAAATAAACACAGCTGGACTCCAATGAAGGAGTAGAACCATCTCAAGGAGGATCAGAAGGAAATAGACATAAGGGCAGCGTGTACATAAATGAGCAAAAAAAGAACTTTTTGGATCATACTGATCATCTTGACCTTACCAATGAAACAAAGAATGAAAATTTTACTGACTGACTGTAAGTGGGCAGGTCAATCTCCTGATGTCCCCCCTATAGTCAGCCCTTATACCATATAGCACACATACATTATATAACAGGATATTAGTGAGAGGCCGCGGAGCGAGAACCTGAGACTCTGTGAAACCTTCTGCGCACATGACGGGTGTTAATGGGATTACATTTTTGCCATAAGCCTCGGTGAAGAATTATGGGCGCTTTCCTAATGACAAGGGGCTGACTCACTTGTGTGGTTTTTTTGGCGCGGACCCGGGATTTTACATTTCCTCGCTTTTTATAGTATTTTTGTTTCGGTAATACAAGTTTCTTTGCCAATAGGTGGAGATTTAGGTAATTTAGGGCTGTTTGCCTTGTGTTAGTCAAAGTCAAAGGAGATTAGGTACAGGTGTTCCTCAATGAAGTTGGCAGGGTAGCCCCCATCCCAGGTCATCGACACCCTCCTCGTAACCTGCTCCGAGCCACACAGCTGGGGCTCCTGCCCCCTCCCCACCGGACTCTTAAAGGGGTATTCCACATTCTGCTTTATAATCTTTGTACAATAAAAAGTCTTACAAATTTCAGGGCAGCTTGTAGAAAGCCTTTAGATATTATTGCTGTGTGACTAACATGGTTATGGGAGCTGTCAGACAATGACCCCTAACAAGTAAGAAAAAACTTTCCACATTATGGTTTTGGAGTCACCTAGTCGGTCTTCACCCTTAAAATCTGATAAAGGGAACTGGACGGCAACAGGCTCGTGCAAGTGCAAGTGGCCAATGGTACCAAGCTCCAGGATGTCAGGTAAAGAACAGTCAAAGACAGGCTAGGGTTAGGGCAGGTGGAGGTCAAGGCAGAGTGGAAGGCATAAGGAGGAGGTCAGGGCAGACAGATACAGCTCGGAGGACATTGGGAAGCAGAGCCTGCATCTGTTTTCATAATGGTGGACTCCCTGTTGGTACCAGTGTCACAAGTGTCACAATATTTCACAAAGAATTTCATTTTATATCACACTCTGCACTTGTTTTATACACATCGCAGTTACTGTTTGCAGTGCAGCTTCTCCTCTGCCTCCATCTTGATTTTTAACCTTCTTCTCTCTGTTATGTTGACATCCCATGATGCTTCAGCACAGCATCACATGTTCAGATGAGACACCATGGGGCTCATTTACTAAGGGTCCGAACGCTGAGAGTTTATAGACTGTGTGGAAAACTCATATGGTTCAGTCCATCATATGAGCCCTTTGGCCTCATTAGCATCATTTTGAAAGTTGATTTTAGAAGGAAGGAGGCCATGGATAAAAAAAAATATAAGAATATTACCACAGTCACAGTGCCTGAAGTAAGTGTCCCTGGTTTATCATGATGGATTTTGATGATAGATTTACTTTGAAGGGAACCTGTCACCCGGAATGTCATTTTTAGCTAGTGACAGGTTCCGATAGCTTATGCTATGCTGAATTTAAAATGAATCTTTACAGTACTTTCTACAACTTTATTTGTTATCACCAGGCTCCCTGTCAGGTAATGTGCTGAGACCTAGCGTGGCAGCTGTAGCTGCCAGTGTGTCCTGTGTCTCAGTCTTATCTCTTCCACATCCACTCATCCAGCTCCCTCCCCCACTTCCTGTTATGTGCATTGAGCAGGCAGGGGAGGGGAATGATGTGGAGTACAAGAAGAATGCATGAGGAGACACATGCTGACATTTCCCCTTCCCCAGAGACTCGCCACAATCTGCTGGCAGGGAGCTAGGTAATGTGAAATAAAGTTTTATAAAGTGCTGATAGATTCAGAATTCTGACATTTTTAAAATACATAGAAAAGGCTATTAGAACCTGTCACCAGTTAAAAATTACATTCCGGGTGATAGGTTCGCTTTAAAGTCACCCCATAACTTTAAGTTTAGACTCTGCTCCAAATCTGGAAGTCCCAGTGGGTCCTAGGACCCACTTCATCCAATAACTGGTTTCCCATACTAAGAAGTGAAGTCCCTTGTAAAGTGGATGCAACGTTCCGTGTCCGAAGAGGCCACTCATTGGATGAACCCAGTCCCATGACTCCCTTGGACCTCCAGTTAAAGCCCTGCGGAGAAACATGGGAGCCTGAACAGGGTAGACTTGTGTCCTTTCTTTCCCATAGAAATAGTGGCCAGTTTTTTGTCTATCTTTGGAATAAAACGGTTGTTTGCGCCACTTTTGTGTCGCGGCTGCAATTTGTCCAACACTTTAGAAAACTGTGCACCTAAATTGGGATCACCTCCTGAAGACAGACCCAATAAACTTGCGCCACTATTGGATTATCTGGAACAAACTACATTAAGGCAATGTGCACCAGTTTTGATATATTTGGGCCAGTATATGAAAAGTCGGAATCTTTCTGCCGCTATGAAGCCATGCATAGGTGATACACGGAGATAAAAGCAGCAAAAATTACCAAGAAAAACTTTGTCCGGGGTGTCCCTTTAAGTTAATACACAAATATATCATCTGGAAAGAGAGATGAATAATGAAACAATTTTGTCTATTTTCCAAAACTAAAAAAAAGTTTGAAAATAAATACTCCACGGCCCCCCCCTCCCCATAGTATTTTCTGGTACATTCCATTGATTTTTATGGATCATTTCCTTTTATAAACAATGACAGTCACTACTGACCAAAACGCCTTAAATTTACCCCGGGGTCGTCTCGCCTGGAGAACATGCTGCAATAAGGAAAAGCCAAGAAATCTGTCAGCTCCGCCCCCTTCCGCTGTCTTGCCGCAACTTCGATGACAACGTCCCAATTTCTGTTTTCATACACAAAGTCCATGGAAAATGTTGGTTAAGTCAGCAGCCCACGTCTCCTGCACCACAAAGTATGACTTCCTCCCATCCTGCGAGATGTTTTCTCGTGGCTTCCACACCCGGCCCCGTATCTGGGTCCGGCATGTGAGGAATCAGGGCAGACTCTGCGTTCTGTACGGGGGCGGTGGGGGGCATCGCTGCCATGTGCATTATCTCACTCACCGCCCCGGACAGCTCTGGCTGAGGCTGGGAAAAAAAAGTTTTTATTAGGTTTGCAAGGTCAGCAATGAGTTCATGAAACTATTGGGCTACAAAACGGCCCTGTAAGTGTAAAGGGTTCACAGTTTTATACAGATTGAAAGGGATTCTCCAGAGTTGCTTCCTTAGCATCGGCGATCAGCATGAGGTTAGTGGGGGGTCTGACACCTGCTGTCACAGCAGGACCCTCACCTTTGTCTCATAGTCACAGAAGAGCTCTTCACTGTCTCCAGTAGGCACACAAAGACCCTCACCTTCCTCTAGTACTCACAGCAGGACTCTGTCCTTCCTTTAGCGGTCACAGCAGGACTCTCTCCTGTCTCTAGTGGTCACAGCAGGACTCTTTCCTGTCTCTAGTGGTCACAGGAGGACTCTCTCCTGTCTCTAGTGGTCACAGCAGGACTCTCCCCTGTCTCTAGTGGTCACAGCAGGACTCTCTCTCCCTCTAGCAGTCACAGCAGGACTCTC